>LDKF01007313.1:0-15263 GCA_001026735.1 Rotylenchulus reniformis
AAGAGTGGGGAGGACGCGGAAGGGTCTTGGGAGGACGCGGAAGGGTTTGGAAAGGTAAGCGGAAGGGTGAGGAGGTGAAGCGGAAGAATTGTGGAATGAGGACTCTAACGACCCAACAACAACGGAGACTCAATCGTGGAGACTCAATCGTCTATAGACTCAATCGTGGAGACTCAATCGTAGAGACTCAATCGACCGAGTCCGGTTCTTTTGGTATAATATTTAATTTTCGCTTCACTAGAAAGTAAATTCAAGTTTAAAATCACCATATTAGATACCGTACTTCCTCTAATTTACTGGTTTAATGTCGTCCTGGCGCGTTTGTAAAAAACCGCCAATGTGCGCAATTGTAAAAAAACCGCCAATGTGCGCAATTGTAAAAAAAACCGCCAATGTGCGCGTTTGTAAAAAAACCGCCAATGTTTATTATTGATTTTTTTATTGATTTATTTTTTAATTAATTATTCAAAAAATGCGGTACTTATTTGGTTTACGTACCCATTTTTTCTTAAACAAATTTCAAAAAATTTTTCCTCGTAAATCCATTTAAAATGGCATCTTTAGGTAATTTTCGACGCTGAATTCGAACCTGAAGTCCATTTTGACGTAATGCGTCATCTGGCGTCATTATTTGACGCTGACGTCAAAAAAATTCTCGTAAATTCATTTTGGTTCTTTGTAATGCGCTATCCCGTCTATGTACATATTCGTTGCGAGTTCTACACACTGCATCCCGGCGTCAGATGACACATTACGTCAAAAGGGACATCAGGATCGGAATCAGCGTCGAAAATTATTACAGGGGAGTCATTTTTTCAATAAAAAATGGAAAAAATATTTTCGAAAATTTTTGACGTCAGCGTCAAAAAGTGACGTCAGATGACGCATTACGTCAAAATGGACTTCAGATTCGAATTCAGCGTCGAAAATTACCTAAAGAAGCCATTTTTAGATGAATTTACAAAAAAATTTTTTTTGAAATTTGTTTAAGAAAAAATGGGTACGTAAACCAAATAAGTACCGCATTTTTTGAATAATTAATTAAAAAATAAATCAATAAAAAAATCAATAATAAACATTGGCGTTTTTTTACAAACGCGCACATTGGCGGTTTTTTACAAACGCGACAGCACCGTTTAATGTTATACCATTAAATTTTTAGATCCAATCTAAAAATTACCATTAATTTAGTGGTTACCGTAAAAATAATACGGCAAATTAGGTATCCGATCAAGTAGATAATTAGAAAATGCAATTTTTAGCAGGAAATTCATATTTAAACTCTAATCACTAAAGTTTAAGAAATCTAATTTCAATTAGGCTGGTTTTAGTGGTGTAAATTTGATATGCTACTAGTCATTGCCTTACCTAAACCATTCCCGTCGTTGCAATGCACATAGCAATGAAGACAATTGTAGACATTCACAACTCTGATGTTCCAGGCCAACTGTTGGAAGGCCACGGGGTGACTGGTTCGTTGTTGTCCAGGAGTGTTGGCAAAATCAGAAAAATTGTCAATTTCGAGCCGAAACATAAGAGCTCTTAGTTCAATTGCCATTTCAACGATGAAATTAACCTTGAAAGAAAAACTAAAACATAATTTACCGTATTCTCTCTAATATAAGCATCCCTTCTATTATAGTAAGCATCCCCTCTAATATAAGCAACCCTTGGGCGGGCTTTGAAAAATATAAGCACCCCATAAAATAAAGATATCTTCAGCAAAAGGCCGTATTCCTTAAGTTTTTCTGATTTTGGTCATAAAATAAAAAAATTGAAAAATTTTAATGTTCATCTTATAGTTTGAAAGAGGATGTTCCAAAATGTAGAAAAGAATGTTTTCGCGTAGCTATTAATCCATGAGAATTCCTTTCTAACTTGTAAATTTATTTTATTCATTTGGAGATTATAATAACGAAACTGGTCAAAAATTATCAAAAAATATGATTCCTTAAGAAAATTTAAAAATTTTGCAAGAAACTGAAGAGACTTGAGCCAACAATTTTTCTTAGGAAGTGTTATAAATTTTAGAGTTCTTTTTGAATCCGTGTCCACATCACATTGGTTGAAAAATACAAGCACCCTCTCTATTATAAGCGCCCTCTCTAATATAAGCAACCCTTGGAGGGACATTGAAAAATATAAGCACCGGTGCTTATATTAGAGAGAATACGGTAAGCAACTTTTCAAAGTTGGGTGGTTGAAATAATAAAATGGTTAGTTGATGCAATCCCAAAAAATGTTACTTAAAACCCCAATAAAAAATCTAATAAAGATGAAAGAGTCCAAAAAAAAACTATCAAAAAGCAGAGGCAACTGAGATGGACCAAAAAATACAGATGGTTCTTTACATATATACTGATTGATAGGATATTTTATAAATTAAAGTAAAACTTTCTTATTCTGAAAATTATTCTCAAATAGCACTTATACTGTACGTATTAAATATCAATTCTATTCATTCGACTGGATGTTTTAGAGCTTTAACCAGAACCTTTCCAATTTTTGATATAACGAATAAAAACAAGTATATAAATTTAAAAAATTTAAAAGGAAGACGGTTTAGGAAAGTACAAATTGGAGAGTTTTTCTTAATATAAAACAAAGAAGAAAATATTGGAAATCCTGTCAATTTCCGATCATTTTGGTTAGATACATGCGTTTTATTTCCAACATGATAAATTTGAATTTTTGGAATTTATGAATAATTTTTAATCGGAATGAAACTGGCTGATCTTTTAGAATGAAAATATTCTTTGTTAATTAAAAAGATTATTATTATTAAAAATTTGATGATTTTATTCCAACATATATATTGCCTGTGCATCGATGGAGATCCCCAACATAATCCTTTTTTTTTGCTCGAGGAAACAATTCCATGCTGGATTTGGTCCGATGGAAAATTTACCATCTGTTATGTGCTGACCTCAGTATCAATCATATCATCACATCATCTTAAACAAAAACTATAATATTTTTTTCATTAATATATAATAAATGTTGGTGCTTCTTATTAAATAAGATTGAATAGTTGGAAGGACTCGAGATTGTATGAAGGTAATATCTGCGAACAAATATATTAACTTATTAAGGCCATCGGACCTCTGTAAAATAATAGTAGNTAGAATCGAATCTAGGACATTAGGCGCTAAAAAAGATGCTTTATTAAAATTTAACAAAAAACAAGCATTTATTTTGCAAGTCAATGATTTGCATCAGAAAATCTTTTCTAAAATTCTTTTCTATTTTTTCTAAAATTTATCGATCGCTAAGAAGCGTAGAGGTCTTTTTTTCTTAAGAATTAGGTCAGATTAGATTAAAATTTTCCAATCCCCCAATAATAATGATAAAAATGATTTGAGTCCAAATAAGTATAAATCTTAGTATAGGAACATTTTACAACAACGCTCAATTTTACTTACAGACCGATCCGCCAGATATCCATCTCCATTGGCTTTTATTTTACTAAGTAATTTATTTTGCAAAAACGAATATTATCATCAAATCCGTTTTAAAAAAATCCGTTTGATCATCAATCCGTTTTAAATGAAAAACAGCATTGTGTGATCCTGATGGCCATGGAGACTCGCCACTTTGGGACCCATGGAACTTCCTCACCGCCGTCTCACTAGTCGTCCATTCGATGCTTCTGCATCATCCTATGCTCCCTGTCCAGTCGCCTAATCTTGTACCGATGATTTTGGAACCAGATCTTCACCTGATTTTGATCCTTACCATCTAACTCATTATTCACTTCAAATTGACCTGTGTCGGTTTCAACCCGATCTCCTGTGCCAGATTCTCCCGATCCACTGCACTCAGAAACTGCTTCATCACGAAAGTTCGTTCTAGGGCCTGCACTTGCTCTTGGGTGAATAGCACGCGGCAATTGCGGCGGATGTGTATTTGATTTATGCCACCGGCAGCGGAAGACGGAGATGGCGGAGTAGGTGGTGTATGAGGACACTGCGGAGAAAAATTTTAGGCTGACTTTGCGAGAAAAAATGAGAAAGACCAAAAAAATTAAATTGAATTTTAGATCTATCAAATTCTAATACATTGTGAATAAATGATAATAAATCTATTTTAATCCATTAATATACAATTTTTATTTTGTATGGCATAATTTTTTTGATGCTTCTCGATTGCTTTTATGCTTACATTCCTATGATGAATGCGCAACATTTGATATTTAATAATAGTTGATATGAAAATTAATTAGTATCAAGTTTAATGCCATATAAAAATTCATAAAATAACAAAAAATCTTAATAATATAATAAATGAGGAATATAAAATACATAACGAGAAAAATCAAATTAAATAGACTTTTTTTTTCATATTCTTGAAAATTTTGAAAATAATAATTCCTCAAAAGGAACTGTTTTGACGATGATTAGAACAGTTTTCAAATAATATAAAAGTAGTTTCCAAAATACTTACTTAATGGAATTAGAAACCAAATGAAATGTTAATTTAAAATATCAGAAAACGTAAAATTTCTCTCCGATTCTACAACGGTTCAATCCAGATCAGAGTGAAACTAAAGCGGTTTATAAACTTGGAATATTCGGAAAAATGAAGATATTCAGTACTGCCGAATATCCACTTCAATTTATTCGTTCAATTATTACTAGGGTCGCAACTTTTATGCGCAAAAATTTCCTAAATATGCGCATAAAATATGCACAAAAAAGTGCCAAAATATGCGCTAAATATGCTCAAAATTTCCAAAATATGCTCAAAATTTTGACTAAATATGACCTAAAATGAATTTTTTTGCTCAAAAAATCGTAATAAACTATTTTTATAGCGAATTTAAGCATATTTAAGGCATTTGAAGATTAAAAATTAAAGTTTGATAGTTTTTTTACACTTTTACTTTTTTCATGCCTTTTTGAAGCTTTTTTGAAAAAATAATGCGTTTTCTTAAAAATTTTGGTCATTTTTCTTTGAAAATTATAAATATTTATCTATTCTGAAATTTTATAAAAACTAAAAAAATCCCAAAATTTCAAAAAATTCAAAAAATTTTCCAAAATATGCTTAAAAATTCCAAAATATGCGCAAAATTTGCCCCAAAATGACCAAAATATGCTTAAATATGCGCAAAAATGCGAAATATGCAAAATATGCACAAAAAGTCGAAAATATGCAAAAATATGCAGTTAGAAATCCATGCTAGAGCGTTCAAAACATGCTAAAAACGTGTTTTACGTGATTTTCAGGCCGTTCTGAGCCAGCAAAAAAAATATGCATTTGCATAAAAGTTGCGACCCTAATTATTACACAGAGATGAACATACCATTTTGTAGGAACAGATCCGCGCAGTCAGTTGGATCAGCAGGTCCTTGCTCAGCAATTTTAGCTCCGATTGATTTTCCTCATAAAAATCGCACATTCCAATACCACTAAGACTCTTCAGAATGAAATTCTGGAATACAAAAAAATTATAAATATTTATCTATTCTGAAATTTTATAAAAACTCTAAAAAAAATCCGAAAATTTCAAAAAAATTCAAAAATTTTTCCAAAATATGCTTAAAAATTCCAAAATTTGCCCCAAAATGACCAAAATATGCTCAAATATGCACAAAAATGCGAAATATGCAAAATATGCACAAAAAGTCGAAAATATGCAAAAATATGCAGTTAGAAATCCATGCTAGAGCGTTCAAAACATGCTAAAAACGCGTTTTACGTGATTTTCAGGCCGTTCTGAGCCAGCAAAAAAAATATGCATTTGCATAAAAGTTGCGACCCTAATCATAAAATATTATTGTTCTGATTTCTTTTTCTCTCACTCTATTTTCCTGTAGCAGTTTAATAATAAGGAATTCGCTCCATAAAATCGATGGCTCAAGGCGTTTCTCCCGGCACAAAATTTTTATTTTATATGAATATGAGACTCTGCTGAAAATGCGAAAAGACGCTGTCCTTACTTTACAGTATTATAGAGATGGTATCGAAAATTTCAGAAAAAAGGACACCAAGAACGAAAATAAAGGATTTCACTGGGGAAAATCCTCAAAATAAAGGACATTTAAAAAAAAGAAAATTCAAAGTAATAATAAATTTTATGCATCATTTTTTTTCTTCGCCGAAAACTTCCATGAGCAATTTGTTGTTTTTACAATGATTAGAAAATCATCGACTTTCAGAGAATTCCTCTTGTTAGTAGGCATTTTTAAGACCTTTTTTGAAAAAAAACCTAGTGCGGGGTACTGGCGATCCCGACAGGGGCCGCCGAGAAAATTTTGAAAATTTAATCCTTTTTCCTTAAGAAAATTGGTCATTTTAAGACCTTTTTTGAAAAAACCTAATGCGGGGTACCGGCGGTCCCGACAGGGGTCCGTGAAATTTTTTTTGAAAATTTAGTACTTTTTTTGAAATTTAGTCTTTTTTAATGGACACCCTTGATCTGAAAAAAGAACAATCCTTAAAAAAGGACAGATACCATCTCTGCTTTATTATTCCTTTTATGCTCCCCAATATATGTAGTATGTACCACCTAGCAGCAGAAAAGAGTATTATTGTTGTAAACATGAGGCTTCGGTTAAGGTTTTAATCTTTAGGAACCGTGGTACGACATTTGAGGACGAGACTTTTGAGGACCCGACATTTGAGGATCCCGACCAGGGCTGGACACGGGCCTGCTCCAGGCCCGTGTCCAGCCCTGGTCGGGATCCTCAATAGTCGGGTCCTCAAAAGTCTCGTCCTCAAAAGTCGGGTAACCTTAGGAACATTACTCTAAAAAATTATAGAGAAAAATTCATCGATGTGAGGGGAATATTCCGTTGATGAGTCATTACTTCTAAAAAAGTGTCAAATGCAAGATTTGTTCTGAAAAATTTTTTTAGACCTTGTTCGACCAAAAGTATAAAAGACAAAAATAAAAATATTAAATTCCGAATTTTTTCGAATTTCCTGGAAAAGTCCGAAATATCCTTAAAAAGGGTAATATTCGATATTTTCGCTTTTTCGGGAAATTCGAAAAATAAAAATACTATACAATTCAGATTTTAATTCAGCAAAATTTTGTCCTTTTAACTTGGGTCGAACATAGTCTATTGGAACTTTTTACAAGGGAACCTCCCGAACTGTAAGTGCTCAAATCAAAATTTAACCTATCCTATCTTGTAAATACAGTCGTATATTTTTGGCTTTTTTTGGCCCGCTGACTAGTTTGAAGTTTAAAATTCGTTTTAAAAACAAACGGTCGTTCATACACGCGGATCATTCGCCCCTTTGAAAAGGCTCGATGATACCATCATAAACACAATAATTTGGTGAGACCGTAAAAATGTTTGGAAATTAATTTATAAGATAATTTGATGAATATAAACCAGAAACTAATTCATGGTTAATAATTGTTATACATTGAAAGGTGGATGTTATCCAATGGACGGATGATCCGTGTGAATGAACGACCGTTCATTCAAAATTGAAACCGTTTTTTCAACCTCTCACTCTCATTAAGTTAGCGGGCCAAAAATATACGAAGCAGAGGGTGCTTTACAAGATACCTAAGATGGGTTAAATTTTGATCTGAGCACTTACAGTTCGGGAAGTTCCCTTGTTAGAAGTAATGACTTATCACCTGATGCTCCTAACAGACAAATAGAAGATACTTTTTTGGACAAAATGAATTAGTTACCTATCCACATCTTTGCTGAAGACTAATCCATACTAAAAATAAAAACCAAGCCAAGCGAAACCTTCCGCACTCTATAATAGTACGTAAGCAGCAGAGATGAACGCAATTGTTCACTCCCAGTTGCTTAAGGCAACTTTTTGAATACATCATAGGCTGAGTGAGGATAGTTCAGGGCTCCCAACTCTCAGGTAGCCGAAAAAAGTACATCAAGGTCAAATTAAAAATGTTTTTAGTCATAGGCCCAATAACATTGATCCCAAGAATTACATTAATCGAAGAAAAAAAATTTCCGTTTATTTTGCGTAGGCACCAATTTCCAATTAGGCCGGCATTTGCATTTACTATCAATAAAAGCCAATCCCAAACATTTGAAAGAATTGGTATTGATTATCAACAAGACCCATTTACTCATGGACAGACTTATGTCGCTTTTTCGAGATGTAAATCCTGGAAAGGATTAAAGATAAAATTATCTGATGAGAATATTGAAAAAAAGATTAAAAATATTGTATGGCAAGAAGTATTATTGTAAAAATATAAATTGAATAGATTAAAATATATATGAATTAATTGAGTAAAATATATTCATTAAAATATTTGAAAAAATACAAAATAATATAAAGATAGAATTGAAAAATCGGTTGAATATGCTTATAGGTGTGAAAAACTATAAAAAATAATAACAAATAAAATGCTAAAATTCCAAAAAAGCGATGTTTTAGTCATAGGCCACTTCAAAGGGTAAGCTAACTAAAATCGATTTAAGAGATCGATTAATAGTGTTTTAAGCGGCTTTTCCTCGCTGGCCAGATGTGGGAGCGTCTATGAAAGCATGCTGGGGTGACCATCTAACATCGATCACACATCATCAGCTGGCCAAGTTTATGTGAAGGTGAGTAATTGGCTTTTATGACCCCAAATATATAATCACGGTGAAATTTCTTCTTTTTATGGAAAAACAATAAAATTAAAGCGTTTCTGTTTTATGATTTAAATTATCACTCAATGTTATCAATGTTAAATCATATGATTTAAATTATCATTTAAAAAGAAAAATGAAAACTTTTTAAAGAGCGTTAGGAGGCCGCGAAGCGGCCGACTAACGCTCGTCCATACTACTAATTCGCAGTGTCAGTCCGTGTGTTTGTCACAAATTTTTAAAAGCATTTTTCAAAAAAATTTTGACACGATTGTTTTTGGCGCTATTTTGAAAGTAAAACAATGGTCCATTTTACCATACGGTTCGTCCTTTTTTGTTTTCCTTTTTTTCTTGTTATTCGTTCTAGATTTCGCAAATCATTTCCATTCCGATGGCTTTATTCTTGCATTTCATAAGATTATTTTCCTTTTATTATTCAAGTCTAACCATTTATTCAGGCATTTCGTAATTTTTGCCCTTTTTATTCATATCAGTGCAGCATAAGGAAAATGATTATTTTATTTAAACTTTTCATTAAATATAAGGACGAAAACAATTTCTTCTTTCCAGCTTTTTCAACTTCTCACAGAATTTAAGGACAAAAATGATTTCTTTCCAGCAATATATTTTTTATTTTTTTGCATAAACATTCATTATTCACCCTATGATCGTTTTATTCTGGCATGGCATTTCAAGGGGTTTTTTCCTTTTTATTATTAATACATAAAAATTTCAGGCTATTATTATACCGATCGATGAGTCTGTCGGTGTCCATAGGAACCTTCTCTGACCGAATTTACAGTGTCTGTCAATGTTATCTCTCGCTTTTCCTTTTTTTCCTCGCCGCGAAAAGACAATATAAGATAGAAGAGAAAATTATTCGCTTCATATTGTTTTCCTTTGGACTTATGGACACCGGTTGAAAAACCTTTAAGCTGTACATTTCTTTAAATAATAATGCAAAATGATTATCCCTTTTCAGGTTTTCACTTAAAAATCGAAGAAAAAAGATTACTTTTTTTCCATCAGTTTGTACTTTTTTTATTTTGCACCATATATTTCGGATGCTTCACGGCGGACCAATCCCAGCAAGCGATGGACGCGATAAGCAAAAATATTGTCTTCTCTCATTATTTAGATAAATATTAAAACCAATTTTTTCTTATAAATTTAAATTAGAAACCATAGCTCATATTGGTCCGCTGTGTTATTCTAAATTATACAAACATCTAAAATGTACACATTTTACATTAATAATCACCTTTTTCACCATACTAATGATGTTTTCATTCAATTTCTGATTCATTTTTATAATTTTGAATTCAAAATGATTTTCCCTTGATACCATTATTTTCCCTATTCCATATTTTTGTGATATAATCAAATGTACTTTTTAGATTAAATGGTACGACAAAAACAAAACTTAACTGATCTTTCTCAACAACCTTCTTCATCATCTGACTTTTTGAATAACGGGTTGCAAGCTCCCGTTCAAAAAAGCGGAATAGCTGAAGAAAGGGTTCAAAGCTCCCACCAAAAGCGGTTAGAACAAACAAATGATAATATGAACAGATATAAACTCAGAGATAAAATAAGATTATAAACTTGGATGAAATAAATGATGAATTTTTTGATACAAATAGAATTGAATTAACAAGCCAGTTAGANAACAAGAAATTGATAGGTGTAGAAAAGCATCAAGAAGAAATGAAATGACGGATGATGAGCTTGAACAAGAAAGGGAAAGTAATTTATATTATCAACAAATGTCTCGAAAAAGAAAAAGAACAACGGATGGGCAATTTTATCGGGTAGCAGCAAACCATAAAAATGCAAAATTTTATCAGCTAGGTCCATTTGAAATTTCATGTGTAAAATGTAAAGCCTTGCATTTTCCTGAAGAACCATCGATTAAAATAGATAATGGTGATTCTTTTTTTAGTTGCTGTAAACATGGCAAACTCTCTAAGCTGGTGGAACATGTAGAAGATTATCCAGATGAATTAAAAGTTCTCTTTAACCCGCAAAATCCTAATCAAAAAAATTTCCTATCAAATATTCGGCGATATAATAGCGCATTTGCCTGTGCATCTATAAGCTGTTTTCGATTTAAATTTCCGACCCCTGGACCACCATGTTATAAAATACAGGGACAAATTTATCATAAATTTAATCCTACTGCTAAACCATATAACGATTTTGATATCCCAACTAATGGCCAGTTATATTTTATTGATTCTGAAGAAGCAACAAATTATAGAAGTGAAATGCATAAAGAATGTGATCCGAATATTATGACTTACTTGGATAATTTCATTAGAGAAAACAATAAATTTGCTATTTCCTATAAAATGATGAAGGATGTTTATGATGATTATGAAAAAATTTGCAAAGAAAATGGACAAGAAATGCCACAAATAAGATTATTATTTAGCCTAAAAGATCATTATGACCAAAGAAGATATAATGTGCCCCAAAGTAATGAAGTATCCGCAGTAATTGTTTTAGAGGCAAATGATGATGTTCCCCCAGCAAGGATAATTGTTTACCCAAAAGGTGAAAAAGAACTAAAGGAGATATACCCACTAAATAAATGCGTAAATCCTATGTGTTATCATTGCTTTATCCTACATCGATTGAAGGTTATCATTTTGGAATTAACGATTTAAATGGCAAAAAAAATTTCTTTATGTGATTATACTAAGTACTTTTTATACTTTCGTGAAAATGATAAATTTTTTCCACATTTTTATGCAAGCAAACTTTTTCAACAATGGGTAGTCGATCAATCTGCGAGAATAGAATGGGATCGGCTGGAATATATAAGGAGTCATCAAGCAGAACTTTGTAGTAGTAATTATTCAAACGTTGAAGATTTCCTTAGAAATAAAGCATTTAAAACAGGAGCTGAAATACAAAAAAAGGTTATACTTCCGTCTTCATTCACCGGAGGACCGCGAAATATGCATGAGAATTTTATGGACGCGATGGCAATTGTTAATGAAACTGGAAAACCTGATCTATTTGTAACATTTACATGCAATCCTAATGAACCAGATATTCTTAATTGCCTTTTTCCTGGCCAAACGCCATCCGACAGACCAGATATAGTCTCTCGAGTTTTTCAATTAAAAAAGAATTATTTACTCGAACTTATTTTGGATAAACAAATATTTGGTGAGGTTATTGGTGATTGTTGGGTTATAGAATACCAAAAAAGAGGACTACCACATTTGCATTTACTTATTACTTTACATCCAAAGGATAAATGGCGTAGTACAACAGATATAGATAATTTTATATGTGCTGAGATTCCTGATCAAAATGACGAACCGGAATTATATGAAATAGTGACAAAATGTATGATGCATGGACCATGTACCGAAAAATCGCTATGTTGGGATAAGGAAAAAAAGAAATGTAAGAAAAAATTTCCGAAATCTTATAGAGAAGAAACATCATTGAATGAAGATGGATATCCCCTATACAAAAGACCAGAGAATGGGAGATATGTTTATAGAAACGGACAAAAATTAACAAACCAATTTGTAGTTCCTTACAACCCATACTTGAGTTTAACATTCAAAGCACATATAAATGTAGAAAGAGTGGCCGATATCGCAGCTGTAAAATATTTATATGATTATATATATAAGGGTTATGATGCAGCGACCATAGAATGTGTTCAAATTGATGAGAATGGAACTAAAAAGATATTAAAATATGATGAAGTAGGAACATATCTCGAAGCAAGATATCTAAGCCCATTTGAAGCATGTTGGCGAATTTTAAAATTCCCTATGCAAGGAAAATCTCATTCAGTGGATCAATTAGATGTCCACTTAGAGAATAAACAAAAGGTTTTTTATAAGAAAAATGCTACAGAAGAAGAAATCCAGGAAGCCTCCGAAAAGGATACAACTTTGACTGCATATTTTAAATTCTGTCAACAAAATCCAGACATAACACCTAAATATACAGAGATGCCAAAATATTGTACATGGTTAAAACAGGAACGTAGATGGAAATATCCAAGACAAAGGGGCAGAAAAAAATTGGTAGAATGATACCAGTTCATCCAACTGATACTGAAAAATATTATTTACGTTATCTTTTACTCAACATACATGGTAAAAGTTTTAAAGATTTAAGAACTGTGAATGGAGTAGAACATGATACATATGCTGAGGCATGTTTGGCAAGAGGACTAGCTAAAGATGATAATGAGTGGGTGAAATGCATGGAAGAAGCTAGCTATTTTTCTCGAAAACATCCTAGAGGTTTAAGAACATTGTTTGTTAATATTCTATTGCACTGTGGGCCTAAATATCCAGAAAAATTGTGGGATTTATTCAAAGAGAATTTATGTAGTGATATAAAGCATCGTTTTCCAAATTTACCACTAAATCAAATATTTAATATGGGACTTAAATTGATAGATCAAAATCTTAGATATCAAGACAAATCATTAACTGATTTTAAAAAAATGCCACAAATTAATGATTCAGTTCAAAATATTGATGAAGAGGATTTGTATGACCCAAAAGATGAATTAAATATTGCAAATCAATTAATCGACACAATGAATATTGATCAAAAAAATATTATCGATGAATTGCTTGATGTGATAGAAAAAAATAATTTGCAAAAATGTGTCTTTATAGATGGACCGGGTGGAACTGGAAAGTCTTACACATTGAAAACCATTTATCATTTTGCAAGAGCATCTAATAAAAAATTTGTAACATGGCTTTTTCCGGTATTGCAGCTACTGTACTAAAAAAGGCCGAACATTGCATAATCGATTTAAATTACCATTAAATATTAAAAGAACTTCTACATCCGGAATAGAAATTAATGGAAAAGATGCTGAAGAAATTAAGATGACAGATATATTTGTTTGGGATGAAGCTCCTATGGCATCCCGATTTGTTCTAGATATAATTGATAAAAAATTGAGANTGGTCATGTTACTTCGAAATTTGAATGTTAGAGAAGGTTTATGCAATGGTACCAGATTGCAGATCATAGATGCTGGAAATCATGTGTTAAATTGTGTGATAAGAAGTGGCGATAAAATTGGTGAAAATATATTGCTTCCAAGAATAACCTTAATAGAAGATAAAAAATTCCCTTTTCTTTTGAGAAGACATCAGTTCCCAATAAAAATTGCTTTCGCATTCACGATCAATAAAAGCCAGTCACAAACTTTTTCGAAAATTGGGATTGATTATACAGATGATCCATTTACACACGGGCAAACCTATGTTGCTCTCTCCCGTGTTAAGTCTTGGAATGGAATAAAAATAAAACTTTCAGAAGATAACAAAGAAGCTAAGATAAAAAATATAGTTTGGCCAGAAACTTTATTCTAGAAAGAAATTATTATTCAAAATATACTTTCATAATATAATTTACATAATAAAAAAATTCAATTTTGCGAATCAGATAAATGTTAAAAAATTAAATATTTATGGTAGAAGCATTAAAATTAAGGTAATAAGTTAGGTAACTAATATAGATATTTACGGACTGCCAGACTGATTGGCGTGCGGGTCTTGCTTTAACGACTCAGCAAACGACTTACAGGTATTTATATTTTTGGAAATTCTTATAAAAAAATAAGTTGAGTGTTGTTGCGTCACGAAGTGGCGCAACAACGCTCGTCTACCCTACTAATTCAAAGTGTCAGTTCGTGTGTCACAAATTTTTAAAGCCTTTTTTCAAAATATTTTTGACACGATTGTTTTTGGCGCTATTTTGAAATTTGAAAATAACAAAATGAACGGACTTTTTCTTCTTAATCAAACCTTATTGTTGAGAGCATGAGATGAAAAGATTGCCAAGAAGGCAATCATGTCGAATTGCGGTCCCGTGGAAAAAATACATAACCGGGGCTGAAAATTGGCATCCTGGGGTTTTTGAGGTGCTGATTACGAATCTGAGCTCCAATTTTGCCTATGATTAATCAAATCTATGATTTTTCATCAATTTTTTGATTTTTGGCCATTTTTTCATTTTTGCGATTTTCATATTAAAAAACGCTATGAAATGGAAATATTTGCAAATATTTGTCATACTTTCTACATAATTATGTACATATATTAATAATATCTTCGCGGTTTTTTTGCATAAATTTTTCCTAAAATATCGTTTGAGCATGTATTATCTAATATGCATAACTGGCGAAAAATCAAGTCTTGATGAAAATCATGATTTGATTCATCATGGACTAAATCTGAGCTCAGATTCGTAATCAGCACCCCAAAAAACCCTAAGATGCAAATTTTCAGCTCACAAGTCAGTTATTTTATTTTTTAATTTTTTCCACGGGAACGCAATTCGACATACAAAAGCAATAAAAATGCTTTGTTATTTAAAAATTAAAAAAGTCTTTTAAAGACTGATTATAAATTTTTTTGATAAATCGATTTTTTTCCTTTTAGGTAAATAGAAGTATAAAAAGTGAGTAGATATAAAGTGCCACCACGAGCGTTGGGTGCGGAGCGAAGCGTTGCCACTCCCATCCCATTCTCTAACTCTCTCTCGTCGTCGGTACTCTCTCCCCAAACTACACTCTCTCATTTTTGAGCAATATTTCATCTCCTTTTCATGCCTTTCCAATCACTCTCCAATCGCTTACGACCATACCGCGTTGAAAACACGCCATCCCGTCCGATCTGGCAA
>LDKF01007362.1:0-11954 GCA_001026735.1 Rotylenchulus reniformis
ATTGGCGTTTGGAAATCCCTTTCTGTCGGAATGTCTCGAAGCGATTTAGTTTGCATTAGGGTAAATCTCAGCGCGACCACACATTGTGAGGAATGAGCAATTTGGAGGGGTTATTTATTTGGAGAGGATGGAGGGCCACGCCCATGCCAAAGAATGACACGCCCACTTCAAGACAGAATGGTCTTTGGATTCAACGAAGGAACAGAGACAAGGAGAAGAGAGAACAGAAGCGCCAAACACATCAGACCAATCGCTTCGAGACATTCTGACGCCAAAATAGAAAGCCGGATTTCCACATTTTTCTGACGCGGGTTTTACATTGCTCCCAGAGATTTTAAAGATTTTTAAAGAGAAACTGTTTGTATTTTGGAACTGAATGAAAAGGCCTTAGCAATTATAAATAAAAGGCACTGTTTTTTGCTTGGCGTGCACAAATGAAAAAGTCCTTAAGTTTTTTCTAATTATCAATATAATTTTTAATACACTAGGTAAATATTTTTAATTTGATTTACACTAATGGATGAAGCATAAGACAATTTTTTAAATTATTGTTATTTATTTTAAAGATAATAAATTCGCTAAATTATGTATAAATAGTGTACAAAGTGGAAAAGGGGTCGGGTCGGCATCGGCCACTCGGCAAAAACTGGGTCGCCGCGGTAAAATCGTAAAATCCCAAAAAATTTGGGGTCAGGTCAATAGAACCCAGCTCACTAGAACCCAAAAACTTCCCTTCAAACAAAAACTTTTTTTAAACATTGCTAAGCCAAAACTATAAAAAGCAAAAAGGTTTAGAATCTTAGAACCCCGCTTATGGCGTATTTGGTTTTTCGAATTTCCCTGAAAAATTTTGAAATTTTTGAAATTTTCGAAAAAAATGCAAAAAATCGATAATTTTTCGAAATTTCAAAAGTTTCCAGGGAAATTCGAAAAACCAAATAGGCCATAAGCGGGGTTCTAAGATTCTAAACCTTTTTGCTTTTAATACATTGCTGGACCTGGCAAACATAAAAAAGTTTTTGTTTAAAGAGAAGTTTCTGGGTTCTAGTGAACTGGGTTCTATTGACCTGTAGCCAAAAATTTAACACATGAAAGTGGCGCAAAAAAGAATTAAACGCCAAATTTATGCAATATATATTCAAATGAAATAATCCAATTCCTCTTTTTACTTATCAAACTATTTGATCGATGGATAAATTGATGATGATGATATGCACAATTTCCAAGGGGGCAGGGGGGATTGAATTATCTGTAGGTGGATGATGAGGCTGATAGTGAAACACAGACAAAAAAAAGGAGGAATTCGGAAAGTGAGGTTGTCCGCCGACCGATTGGGGAAGAGCAATCCTGCAGAATTTTTGTTGGGTTTTCTTCAAAAAATGCATCAAAAATTCGTTTTTTAGTTTTACTATTCAAAATCTCACTTCAGAACCAATAAATTGGATAGTAAATTCGTGTTTAGCACACAAAAAAAACTTGAGGGTTGGAAAACCCAAAACTAGGGGATTGCTCTGGAAAGGCTTTTCGGGAACAATGAGGATGTGTGAGGGGTAATTCGTCCAATACCGTCCCCGATTTTCGCAACTATTCCCGATTTTTCTTGGAATTTCCAGCTCTGATCGCCGAAAAATCCTTAATTCCGAAAAAGTGAAGTTCTGAATTGCACGACCTCAGGGATGGGGTGAATCTGGGAAATCGGGGACGGGGACTCTCCCCGATTCTCTCCCATCCCCGCCGCGGTTCAGGCCACCCCGGCCAGCTTCGAACTTCCGGTGGACCTTCGCCGGATTCGTCTCGTACTATCCGCCTCCCCCAACAGCTTCACCCCCGCATTCGTCTTCCCCGGATTCCGGTTCTCTTTGCCGCCTTCGTCGTCCCCGCTGCTCCCCGCTTCCGCATCTCCGGAAGCGGATATTTGCCAAGCGGCTGTCCTGGAAGGGAAGGCATAGTTCAGTGGTAAGGAATTAGTATACCATGTTTAAGGGACGGTTCAAATCCATCACACGATTTCCTTTTTACGCTTTAATTAACATCCACTCTATGGTTTCGTAATTTCAAACCATTGGTGTCCGAGTCCAACTATGGTACCGCCTCCGTCCTGATACCCTTCTAACTTGGCTTCTTGACTTGATACTCTTCTACAGTACACTTATCTTGGTACTCGAAACGGTGTACCGTATCCCCGCCCCTACCGTACCTGTACACTTTTGTGTGCACCAAATCGTCGTCCAATTTGGCCACATCAAAGCGTTGTTCGAACAGCATCCGATACCAAAATCTTACAAAAATTATTTTCGACACGATTGCCGTCCCTGTCCTTACTCTTCCTTGGTGTGCGGTGTTTGGGTCGGGAACAGCATCGCTCGGTTGGCAAAGTGCGCATCCGGAAAATGGGGAACATGAGGGTGAGAAAAATGAGTTGGACCCAGTGGGATTAGAACCAGCGTTGCCTAACTTGCCAGATCGTCCACCATACCCGGATCAAAGAGTCAGCGTGCTTTTCCAGAACATCGCCCAGATCGATCTGAACAACGGATCATTGATACCCGGGAATCGGAACATGTACCATTGGAATTCTCAGAAACCGTTGGAATGGTAACTAGGGATTCTGTATCCTTCGTGGATTCCCAGGTTTCAATATTGAGAATTGGGAATTTAGGATTCCCGTGATTAGTGAATTAGGCCTCCAGGAATTTGGGCATTCTCACTGGATTCCTTGCTGATGAAGGGGCTAAGGAATCTTGTGGATTCATAGAATGCCCAAGATTCTCCGGAATTTCCCCGCTGGATTTCCTGGGATTTTGGTCCCAAGTAATCCCTGGGAATCATGCAGGACCTGAAAGAATCCACGGGGAATAGGATCCTGAGACTTCCAACCAATCCCATCAAGAATTCGTTCCCAAGTTCCCGGATCCCTGGGATTATTCCCATTACTTTGCCCAGCGCCTCGCTGAAGCCCTCCTTGCTGCGCCACAGCACCTCCTCCGGCAGCTTAGGATAAAAACAAAAATCATAAAAATACTTTAAAAATCCCTTTTTTAAAGAGCTATTTTTCGACATGAAATCAGAAATATTCTTTTTCTCTAGGGCATCCTCTGACAGACTGTCACATTCATTTCTGGCAAATCATTACGCACTATGCCCTGGAATGCACTGCGCAACAAGTACTTCTCCGTCTTGTTGGGGATCAACTTGTAGCTGAACACCGGGGGAGGAAGTGATCAGAGTAATCAGATCAGTGATCAGACACGGACAGACCTGGGCGGGAGCCGAGCGGCGAACGCGATGAACCGCTTGTCCAGGAAGGGCACGCGGATCTCCAATCCGTGGCAGGAGGTGCATCTGAGGGGGAAGAAAGCTCATAGGCATCCGTAGAACATCATGACGCATCAAATGCTGGTCGCTTGCGTTCAAGAACGCAAAAAATCGCGCAGTATTTTGCGCGTCAGAAAGCCAAACACTGAATTACGCTTTTGGACACTTTACGCACTCCGCTTTGATCAGTGATTTACTGATCCCAACGTTCCCAACGTCAAAAACGCACCGATCACAGCGCAGAACGTCGTACTGGTGGAGCAGGCGGAGGCGTCTGTGGATCTCGCGGTGCAGCACTCGCGTGTTTGGGGCCCGTTGCATGTACGCATAGGAGCCGAACAGCTCATCCGCTCCCTCGCCTGATCAGGAAAAGTGATCGGAACTGATCCAAATGATCAGAGATCATTCTAACCGGACAGCAACACTTTGACCTCAGAGCTGGCGCGGATGTACTTGCAGAGCAGGAAGTGCGCGACCCCGCAACAGATCACCAACGGGTCAAAGGTCTCCATGGCGTAGACTACTTCTGGAAGCGGAAGGATCAACGAATTAATGATAGTACTGTACCCCGGACTATCCGATCACATTCTATAGATAGGATCCGATCCGATTATCCCGCCTTGGATCCGTTTATGATGCTTTGCGATCCGGTCAGATCACTCGTATATTCTACTTTTTCTGGCTCCGATCACGGCCATGTGATTTGCTCTGATCTGATCCCAGTATAAGCCATGTTCTCCGGATCTGATCACTGATCTATGGATCAATCAATCAATGGGTCACCTGGGATCGCGTCGATGCAGTCCTGGGGGCTGATCAGCAGCACCCGGTGCGGGATGCCCAGGTGCGCGGCCACCTTGCGCGCGTTCTCCAGGTCCGGCGAGTCCTCGAAGCCCACGGAGAAAGCAATTGGCGGTGCCCCGTTGTCGGAGATACGCCGGATGCAACGCGTGGCCAATGCTGAAGGGCCAAGAAATTCGGCGGATGTTTAAAAATTGGGCCGAATTATTGCTACGGATCATGGCTCTTATCATCCCAATCCATCCAAGGGTTGGGTCGAACCCTATCCGCTTCCAAAAGTATAATCGTACTTTGTCACCCCAAAATTTCGAACTTTTCCGCTCCTAAGATTTGGGCTTAAAAATTTGGAGCCCCATAATTGACGGACCGGAATTCGGTTTTCAAACCAACTCTACAACCGAAAAAATGGCCCTGTCCGGACTCTAGTGAATTATAGACTTTTGGCTTAGGTATTCGATAAAAGTTTCGGGTCCTACAGCTCAGTCTCAGAAGCTAAAAGTATAGGACAAAAATGTCTACCTGCCACTAGGGAGGAGTCCAGTCCGCCGGAGAGCATGAACCCGAACTGGCGGTTGCCCATCAGCCGTTTCTCCACCGCTTCCACCAAAAGCTTGCGGAGGATCGCCTTTCCGGAAGGGTTCCGATCAGTGAATATTCCGGATCAACCAACCTGGGCGTCGAACACGCCGATGGCATGCTCAATGCTCTGCGGAAGGTGGAAGTAGGGGAGGATGTCCGGAAGAGGGGCGGATTCCAGATCCGGCACGGAAGCGGAAAGCAGAGGGACACGCGCGCAACAGCCCGGAGGGAAGAAGCGGACGCGTTGGCACAGCGCCGCGATGCTCTTGACCTCGGAGCCGATCAGCAGGCCTGATCAGTGATCAATGATAGGTTATCAGATCACTGATCAGCGGGTAGGTCCCGGATCGGCCATATCAGGAATTTCGAATGGATTTTTCCGGAATCCGGAAGCCGGAACCTCTGTATTGCTTACCACGGGAAGCGGTGAATCCGTAAAACAGCGGGCGGACGCCGAGCGGATCTCGACCCAAGTATAGAAAATGCCGATCCACCATGGCAAAGGCGAAAACGCCGTCCAGAGAAGCACAGCAACGACCTTTTTGGGAAGTGAATGACGCGTGCGTCAATGTATATTTTGATACGCAAGTCGTTGCCGGCCGCGCGGAACGCATGCACAATGGCCGCGCAGTCACTGCCGCCGTTTCTGAAGAGAACAGGGAACGAGTGATCACAACTGATCAGAGGCACAGATAAGTACAGTGATTCTGATGGTTTCTGTCGAAAAATGATGACCTTGGGGTTTTCCCGAATTTAGGGATATCCCGAAAAATCCTGACCGCTTCATCCCCCGCTTATCCAACTCCCCCATGCGCTACCCTAGTCAAAGCTCATCTCGAATCCGCATTTTTCATCGTAGTCGCCATCAAATTGTTCCTTATCAGTCCAATCCACTAAAATCCGATCAGATCCTGATCTGATCTAGAATCTTGGATCTGATCAAGATCCGATCATTTCCGGAAAGAGCTGAATCTAAAGGACGCTAATAACTGATCCGAGTCCGAGGATCCATGCTTGTCAACTATCAAGGTTATCCCTCTCCAGATCATCAATCTGCACTTCCAACACTGATCAGTGATCAATGCTTTCGGTTTCTTGGATTCCCCTTCGATCACTGATCAGTTTCCTGTCCTCCTCTGCTGACCTGACTTGGCTGTTGTCGATGGACGACTGGGCCTTCAGTTCTTGATGGTTGTAAATCTCGCCATTGCACACCACGGAGAGCCCGTCCGCGCAGATGGGCTGGCCACTGGGAATGTCGCCGGGCTGAAACATTTCGACATTTTGAGAACAAAATCTTGGCAAAATATTGAGGATTTCATAACAAGACAGAGTCAAAATCCAAATTTTATTGTAATGCCACATTGCGCAGATCCAAAACGCTGCAAGATAGCAAAAGACAAAAACCTTCAAAGATTCCCAAAGAAAAATTCGAGAAATCCAAGGTCTGTGGATGTGCAAATTTGAAGCCCAAAAGCCTATGAAAATGTTGAAAATTCGAGGGCTACAATTTAAAAAATTGAAGGTGACCCCTTCGGCATCTTTTCGTCCCAGGGGTTGGACACCTGGTTTTATGTAATTTTAATTTTCTTCTTTTTAGAACAATTAAATATGCTCTTAAAATGATCAGATGATTAGTTCCTTTCGTCCACTTCTGATCTGATCAAATTAGGATGATCGGAGACCAGCAGGTGTCAGAACAGATCATTGATCACCTGCACAATGGCCAGCCGATGGAAGCCCAGCCACACCCGAGGGGCCACTCGCGACACAATGCTCAGGTCCGGCCCACGGCCCACGATGCGCAGGAACTCCCGTTGGTGCTTGGCCGGCACGTACTCGGAGCCGATGATCGCCTAGTACGGTAGAGTCATACGGTAGAGTTATTAAGATCACCATGGAGGGACAGATCCAAGCTTTTTGAGGGCCTTTTGAGGGTAGTGGATTTTCAAATTTCGAAAGGACCACTCATTTGGATACTCATTTGGTCCAAAAATATAGGTATATCCAAAAACAAAAATTCTCTCCCAAGGACGAGTGTTTCTAGAAATCCCGAGAACCATGACATTTGAAATGATGATTTCTCGAAAATTATTGCGAAAAATACACACCCAGATTCCGCACATGGCAGCTGATCAACAGAGGGAGGGGAGGGTGAAAGACGTTCGGCGGGGGTTGGAAGAGGTATGAGGATGAGGGAAATGATGAAAGCTGAAAGTTATAGAGGTCACCGCTCCGATCACTGATCAGATCGGTCAGAGAGGGAGGGGGGATCGATTTCGTCGCCGCGGCGGTGGTGTCTGGCCGAGCCTGACGACAAGTCACCAGATCACCCGAGATCCACATGGGCCCGATCATTGGTCAGCCCATCAATCGATGGATGGATCAGTCCACCCGCCGATCGATCTGACGAATTTGGCGATCGGACCCAATTAATCAGGAATCATCCTTTTTGGTGATCCGGATGAGAGTGATCTGCTGGCGGCTGTCTCTGATCAGCCCCCCCCCTCCGTCTGCTTTTGCAGCTGCTTCTTCCCCTTCCCCTTCCGTCTCCCACCCTCTCAATCATCATCGAGTCTGGGCCCCGGCGGGACTGGTTCCCGGCCCGATGTTTTCCCCCTCCTCTCCCTTGCTTTTCCTCCTTGATCGGACCATTCATTGTCTCTCTTCTTCCGCTGTTTACTTGGCCCTCTCCAGCCGATTATTTTGCTTGGACTCCACAAAAAATGACTGAACCGGACCGGATCAAAAGGCAGTGACCAGACCCCCAGAGATGCTGATCAGCAGCAAGGGTCTGTTCACCGATGGAAACTCAAGGAAGGAGAGGCTGGTCCATTGGGCACACGGATCGGAAGTGATCAGCAGAAGGATCCGATCGGTTGAAGGAATGATCAAACTTTGATCGGAAGGAGGCTGGCCAAGTGATCAAAGATCCGAGGGTGATCGGAACATCGGGAGGATTGTGATCAGAATAGCCTAAAGGACCTTTCGATCTGTTGAGAGGTGATCGGTGGAAGAAGTTTCTGATCGGCGGGTGGGGGTTGATTTTGGTTTGGGGTAGTGAAGACAAGGCCAACTCCGTCAACATCACCCTTCCCCACCCCCACCCCCCCCCCTTCCTCCTCATTGTATGCCTCTCATCATTCCGGAAGGAAGGAACAACAAAAATAACAACAAGGACCCCCGAAACAATGGGTTTGGATGGTGCTGAGTCGTTTTGCAAAAAATATCATAATGGGCGTTTTGCAAAAAAATATCAAAACTCAATAAGTCCTTTAAAAACTTTTTTGTTAGACCGGTTAGACCAAAAGTATAAAAGACAAAGTTGTGCAGAATTTTATGCTCTATCATCTGGTATGAAAATTTTTTCGAATTTCGAACAAAAATATCGAAAAAGGTCGAAAAAACCGTATTTTTTCGATATTTTTGACTTTTTTAGACATTTTTGTTCGAAATTCGGAAAAAAATTTATACCAGAAGATAGAGCATAAAATTCTGCACAACTTTGCCTTTTATACATTTGGTCTAACAGGTCTAACAAAAAAGTTTTTAGAGGACTTATTGAGTTTTGATATTTTTTTGCAAAACGCCCATTATGATATTTTTGCAAAACGACATAGCACCGTTTGGATGAGGGGGAGGGGAGGCATGGGAAAGAAGACGGAATGCCAACAAAAATCAGGGGAGGCCACAGAATGCCAAAGTGTAATGTAAGTTTGCGGGTTGCGCAACTTTTGGCACATTTGTGTTGTTTTTAGCGCCAGAATGGGCAGTTCGTGGAGGCTGATCTGTCGGTGGATGGAAGCTGAGCAGAAAGTCAGAGTTGAGGGCTAACCCCAAGATGCAATGAAAGATGTAACCTGAAATTTCACCATTGGTTAGGAAGTTGAGCGCAGCTTGGGGACCTATGTATTTCCGTTGATTCCATGATAATGAAATGCCAAAGCAACTTAATCAGTTGGAAAATCGTGTGCCAATTTTGCCAACTTTTTATACAGCACAAACCAACTGTATTCTTGTAGAATGGACATGCTTGGGAATTGTTGGATCATGTTGGGCTAATTTAAAAATATGCTCGGACAAGGTTGGACCAATTGTACAAATTGGACCTGTTGTGCCAATTTAAAAAAATATGTTGGGACAATTTGGACCACCGGGATTTTCGCAACAACGTTTGGGAAGTTGCGCAACTTCCGGCCACTTTTTGTCTCACTCCTCCGATTTTAAGGGGGAATGAAAGGGGGGCCTTGAGGATCGGACGGGACAAAAGTGACCATCTCATCCTCCTCTTCATCCCCCTCATCTTCCGGCTCCATCAGCTTCATCCCTTCCGCCGTTTTGTTCTTTTCTGTTTGTTCCCCGCCGGTGGTTATTTTCGGAAACAATCCCTTCTCTCACTTTTTGTTGTCCATCACTTGGCCAATTTCCGGTTTCTTTCCATTGTCTTCAATTTATTTTTCACTTCATTTCGGACTTTTGTTGTAACAAGGCCAATGCAAAAATGAAGAATGGGATGGCCAGATGAAGAGGAAACGAAGATTCTGCTGGGGATCGCATGGTTCAGTGGAAAGGTATTAGAGACCAACCTGGAAGACAACGCCGGTTCGGTTCTCGGATGCCTCCATCATTTTCTCAAAATCGATGTGAAAGTCGTTTGAAGGCATCAGAAGCCTATGTACTGTAAAATACCGTATGACTAATGAGTGGCATGATGAGGGTGAAAATGGCCAAATGGCTGCGAACCGAATTAATGGGCCATCTCGGATTTCATTTTCGTCCGTTTTTTGCCTTCTTCGTTTCGGCTAATTGCCATAGAAAGGGAGAGAGAGAGAGAGATGAGAGAGAGAGAGAGAGAATGAGAGAGAGAGGAGAGAGAGAGAGAGAGAATTATGGTATTATCATTATTATTATTATGAAGGGCTTTCTGCTCCCTCCATCTTCATCACCTCCCCATCTTCCACTGGGGATCAGCAAATCCTTTAATTCGGGGCCCCGGGGGTGTTTGGGGTTGGTGGTGGATGTGTGTGTTCTTCATTCATCATCTTCCACACCAACCAAAACAACCAATTAGCTCCTCCGGGGAAGAAGATGGGTAGATGGAAGGATGAGGATGAAAAATCCGCGGATGAGGAAGAGGATGAAGCATCTGCAAATTCTCTTCCTCATCCTCTTTGGCTCCTGGCCCGTTTCTCATGTCACCCTCCGAAATCAGGGTAAAAATGACCATTTTTTGGGCCGCGAATTACACCATATAGGTAAGGTGGTTTGCCCCAAAATTTTTATCCCGCTTGAGGGTACAGCAAACTGAATGATGAGTGAACACGGGCATGTCCCGGGAGTAAAAGCCCAATACACTCATTGCCACAAAGAATGTTCCAAAACTCATATGTTTAAAAAAATGATCTATATATTGAAACGAATGTCTTTTATCATTTGCTATTGAAAGTTCGTTTTTTTGTCAGCGATGATTCCACAAAGGACAGAGAAAAAGTGAAAATATAATGCAAAAAAGAGAGAACACACACATAAATTCGCTTCAAGTTATAGATTTTTTTTAAACGGGCTGATCGCTTTCCGATGGCGACGAGTGTATACGGGTTTTCGGGTAACCGTAGTATCCTGTGATACCATTGGCACAGGTAAAAAACGGTGATGGGACGTTAAAAAAACCCGCCACGAGATATATTCTGGTCGAAAACTTTTTTTGTTAGACTTGTTAGACAAAAAGTATAAAAGGCAAGATTGTTCAGAATTTTATGCCGATTCGAATGGTATAAAAAATTCGGCCAAAAAGTTCGAAATATTCCCTAAAACCCGTATTTTTCAGTATTTCGGGAAATTTTCGAAGTTTTTGTTATAATTTCGGGAAAATTTTTTTTATACCAATCGAATCAGCATAAAATTCTGAACAATCTTGCCTTTTATACTTTTGGTCTAACTGGTCTAACAAAACGTTTTCGGCCAGAATATATCTCGTGGCGGGTTTTTTAACGTCCCAGCACCATAAAAAAACACCGTTTTTAAGATAAAGAGTACAGACCACCGGCGGATGAGGAAGAAGCCCCTCACGGCCCGGATGCTTCGTCATCAACAGATGATTCAGCTCCTTCTTCCCCTTCTTCGTCCTTCATCCCTTTCTTCCCCTTCCACTCTTCATCCAAATCCTTCCGTCAAAGGGTCATTCATCCCTCCTCTCCTTTCCTCTTCACTTCCCTTCCCTTCCGTTCATCCCCGAACTCTCGACTCCAAATCCCCACTCTCCTCCTCATCCTTTCACCTTTTCCCCATTTTTCCCGAAAGGTGAAGTGCATGCAAATGTGTGTCTTCAAAGGCCGGAGGGGAAAGGTAATCTCCGCNCCCCCCCCCCCCCCCCCCCCATCGACGGATGATGATGGTGATGACGGTCCATTTGCTTCTTCCGTTCCGCTTCCCTTCTTCCCACCATCACACCTTTCACCCTTCTCCCGTTTAGAGATACGATAGATGATGATGGGTCGGCACTTTTCTTCCATTCATCCGCCTCTCTCTCATCCACTCAATTCCAAAATTCCGGAGATAATTGTTTTCAATTTTTGGCTTTTTTATGTAGGTAGATTCTTTAGGAAATATAACACACATGATGTTGTCTTTTTTCACCACAAAATATCCATATAAAATGTTCCTTATAAAATGCGCAAAATGGCATGAGATCAGGTGCCGACTTATCATGATAAAATAGACCCCCAGAACAGTGTTGTTGTTAAAAGCATCGATCCCGGAGTCGGAGCAAATTTTTAGGGAGCCCAGAGTCCGGAGTCGGAGCAAAAAATTCCAATTTTAACAACACTTTCCCAGAATGTCCATCCATCCGAGACTGGCGTTCTCTTCCCTTTCTTCCTCCTCCATCTTTCGTATTTCATCCTTCATCCATTGGCCACTTCTTCCGAAATTCTTCTTCTCCCTTCCCGCCGGTGGTACTAGGACATTAAAAAAGGCCACAGTGGCCAATCGAGACCGATTTTTCTCGATTTTTCGTTCCAATCGAGTAACTTCCAGCCCATCGCTTTTGAAACTTGTGGATAATGTTTTTCGAAGAAGTTCAAACTTGGAGAGTCAAAATTTGAAGTCGTGGCTTAAAATTAGTTTTAGAAATTGGATTGGCCGAAATGGCACCGTTCCTTCTTCCCAACTCCATCCTTCCGCCGGGATTAGTCCTCTCCAATTCATCCTTGCCAAATCGTTCGCAGCGGAAATTGCCGACAACAGTTCTCTTTTTGCTC
>LDKF01007744.1:3129-13928 GCA_001026735.1 Rotylenchulus reniformis
TATGGCGCCTTCGATTTTTTAAGTTAGAACTCTAGCGCCTCTAACTATCTAAGTTAGTGTCATCGGCGCCCTATTCATTTAATTAACGCCATCGGCGCCTTTAACTTAAAGTAAGCGAACTCAAAAGTTGAAGCCGCCAGCTTAGAACAAATAAAAGGCGCCAACAAAAAAATAATGGCGCCAAATCCAATATGGCGCCAAATTAAAAATTGCAACGACGATGGCGCCAAATTACAAAACTTGCAGATGACGATGGCGCCAAGTTGAAAAAAACTTAAAGGCGCCAATTAATAAAAAAAATGGCCAAAATGATAAAAATGGCTGAAGACATTGGTTTAAAATCAATGGGGAAAAATAAATCAATGGGAACTTAGATATTTCCCCTCCACTCCCTTCGCCACAGACCGGCCGGCCACAGAACGGCCCGCCACAGACTGGCCCCGCCACAGACCGGCCGCCACAGACTGGCCGCCACAGACCGGCCCGCCACAGAAAGGGGTGTACCGGTACCGCTCTCCGACCCTAACATTGACAGCGGAAATTCCAATTGTCCATTTTGGCGTGCAAATTTGCCTGCTCAGGGTGCACTCCACCCCCTCCACCGCCTATTCAATATTGTGTAAATTTTCTCGTTTTTCTTTGTTTTAAAACAAAAAATTTTCACACTTCTCCATCTGATCAATCAATCAATCTGCAATCAAGGGCCTACGGTCCCTTGAATAGGTTTGACCACTTTTTGATATTTTATATTTCTTAAGCCAAATAAATATCAAAATTTTTGCCTTATTCATTTTTTTCAATTTTTTTTAATTCTATGATTACATGTAAAATGAATTTGCCAGATCTTTGCCGATAAATCGTTCACCTTTCTATCCGAGCATCCGAGCTGAATTTTTTCATGGGAAAGACAAGAGGCGCCTGAAAAGCCCCGCCGGATGCTTACCTTTGAGCTAATCCATCCCCCCTCCACTCTCCTAATCTACTTGATCATTTTTTTGCTTCTTTCCTGGGGGAATTCCCATCCCTTATGTTGGACAACAATAAGTTGAATTTGTTATTTCCACGCGATCATTCCCATTTTCAAATTTTGTGACATTCGAAAATTGGGGGTCGTACTTCGGACTTTTGTGTTTTGTCCGGATCCGGACTGACTAGGTCAACAATGTCCCCCACTGACGATCCACTTCCATATCCATCTATCCATCCACTCAATCTGCAACGGAATGAATGGGGAAGATGAGGAGGAGAGCATATTTTGGAGAGCGTCGCGACAGCCGATGACTGTCAGCCACCAGCAGCATAAATTGGGAATAAACTGAGGAATTTATTAATTTATGTATTCCTGACATAACTGATCGGGGAGGAGGGGAGGGGTGGAAGATGGCGTCATTCGTGTGATCAGGAAAGTGATTAGAGTCTGTCAGGGGAGGATGAGGGAGAGGATGAGGGACCAATTTTGCAACGAATGAACGAAATACACCAATGATGAATGTTACCAATCTCCCCCACCCACTCTGTGGGATTAATCCACCCATATATTCATTGTGTTAATTGTACAGAACATTGCTGCATGTAAGCCCCGGATTACTAGAATAAATTTTTTATTATTAATTATTTTGCTTTAAAGGTTCCTTGAAGCACTTACAATTTTTTCTAAACTGTGAAACAGGAAAGTGTCTTTGGGAGATTAATTGTTAATCTACCGTATTCTCTCTAAAATAAGGCCTAGGCCTTATTTTTTTCAACCACCTCTGAAGGGAGGCCTTATTTTAGAGGGAAGCCTTATTTTAGAGAGAATACGTATTTTGGATAAAAACAAAATAATATTTTTATTGCTAATTTCTACAGCTTTTCTTATCATAAGTACATAGCACATAGATTTGCACTCATGTTAAAATTCATTCACCTTTAAAAAATCCTCCATGAAGAAAAAGGTTACCTTATAAAATCAGCGTAAAAATCCATAGAAATGAATTCTTTTTCCGCTTCTATGATTTTATGAAACGTAAGCATGCCATGTTAAATTATTGTTGGTTGTTTCTTTTTCCTTCCAATTATCCACTTTTTCTGTACTATTTTCAAGAAGGAATTCGCTTGAAAAGATCATAGAAAAATCCATTTCTATCGATTGATTATTTTAATTCTAAACAATTGCTTCATAATACTTATAGGTAATTTTCCTATAAAAAATTCTTGAAAATTAACTCCAAATGAGGAATATCGCCTGGTAAAAAGTTATAGGAAAAATAAAATACAATGTAAATTCATAAATGAATTCATAATAAATGTAGTTACTCTATTCCTACTCTCCCTCTTCCCTCTTTTTTATCTTTTTAATCCGCGCAATTTGGCCATTCATTCATTTATTTATTCATTCCCAACTCGGCCTCACTAAACTCTAAACCCTCCTCCTCCCCTTTCCCTCTACTCCACCCTTACATTTCCATTTCGGTTCCAGTTTGCTTGCTGCTAATCTTGTTACTACATACGTCAGCATCCCTCTTCTACTCTTCCCCCTAATGTTTCTTTTTTTCCTTATTTATTCCTCCTCTGCTGATAACAAATATTTTATTTATTATTTTTTGCTGAATTATTTTTGGAATTCCATTTATCATTTTGCAAAATTAATCTTTGCGCTTATTTTTATATTTGGTGAATAATAAAGGGAAATCAACATTTGGAAGATGGAAACGATTCCCTTACGATGTACATAGAAGCAAATCGAATCCAAACAATAAAATGCTTTAGGATAATAAANGGGGGGTGTATTTTTTGAATTTTTAATTTTTAATTCAGAAACTTTTATTTTTCTGGAAAAAGAAGTCCGCTTTTTTTGAAAAAAAGAAAGTTAGTGTCACTTTTTGACACTAAAAATTTGACACTAACTTTCACTTTTTGTCATCATTTATTTGGACCTTTTTACCATACATTGCCTGTTTTGGACGTCAGCGTCAAAAAGTGACGTCAGATGACGCATTAGGACAGAATGGACGTCAGAATCGGATTCAGCGTCAAAAATTACCCCTGAGAAGATTTTTAGGTGAATTTGTGGGAGTTTTTAGTTGTTTTCAAAAAAAAAGGGGGGGGGTATAAACTTAACTATTGCCGAGCGCCTTTAATTTTGAACTATATATTTCCCCTTTATTGATTGTTTTTTTCAATTATATAGGCAACTTCTGAATTGAAAGACGGATGGACCTTGATGAAGCAATGTCTTCCCGATTCCATTCACCCAATTGATTGGTGTGTTCAAAATTTGGAGCTTGGTTCGCGTATCGGTTTCGATCCCACCCTTATCATTCTCCGTAATTTTCAATGAATAAATAAAAATTATTTCTTTCATTTTATCATCTTTATATTCAGAAGCAGCTAATTCAATGATTGACAAACTAAACGCATTTAACCTCGTGCCATTGCCGTTGACGCGGAATCTGGTCGACCTAATCTGGGTGGATAGACCCGAAGAGACACCCAAAAAAATTATTTGCTTAAATGGTAAAGATTGTGGAGAAGAGCCAATCTTAAAATTGAATCGGGTAATCGAGGAAATGCGCAAAGTTAAGTGTGATTCTATTGTATTGTCGCAATTGGATGATATCGCTTGTAAGTTTAATATAAACTAATCATTATTATTAAATCTCCGATTTTACAAACTTATTTTTAGGGCTGTTCAACTTACGTGGTTCTGACATTCCTTTCAATCCAGTCTTTTTCTCATATGCCTTTGTCACATTGACCAAACGAGTAATTAGCTTTTTATTTTTTTTTAATTATTATTTTCGATCCATCAGGCTTTACTTTTCACGGATCTTCGAAAAATGACAACAGAAGTAGCCGCTCACTTAAAAGCAAATTGCGTCGAAGTGTTTGATTATGGCGATATTTTCACTTTTATAAAACAATACCATGAAAACGGCGTCAATGGAGAACATCCGCAACAACATAAAGTGAGCACTTTCTACCTAATTCAATCCATTTGATTTTTCAAGATTTGGCTCCCCGAATCTGTGAACTATGCTTTGGGTTCTCTGGTGCATAAGAAACATGCACACATTGCTTCTTCTCCAGTGCAACCAATGAAAGCGGTGAAAAACCAGGCGGAATTGGAAGGAATGCGCAGGAGTCATGTAAACAAATGCTTTGACTTTGTTATTTAAATAGGTTGGGTTATAGATACGCGATTCTGCCGCACTCGTCAGATTTTTCTTTTGGCTGCGCAACGAACTTCATCTTGGTCATTTGGTGGATGAAAATCGTGCCGCTCGCCAATGTAATTACTACCGAGAACAGCTTGAGAACTTCGAATCACTAAGTTTTGAGGTTTTAACATTATTTTATTTTTTTAGACATAATTTTTAGACAATTTCTGCGGCTGACGAACATGCGGCATTTCCACATTATCATCCTGGCGAGGAATCGGGGAAAAAGTTGATTGATCGTGATTCTGTTTACTTGTTGGACTCAGGCGGGCAATACCGGTCAGTGCAGGCCAATAACTAGCTTTACCGTATCCCAGGCCCATAACTAGCTACTAGTATTACCGTATCCATTTTAAGCGACGGGACAACTGATGTAACTCGAACGGTTTGTTTTGCTGAAAAACCTGAAGAGCACTTTCGGCGCATGTTCACCCTAGTATTTAAGGTCTTTGATTTACCATTTTAATAAAAAATAATGTTTTTTTTCAATTTTAGTCCCATGTGGGCTGTGCTATGGCTAAATTTCCAGTTGGAACTTGTGGTCCTTATAAGTTGATTTATTAACATGAAACAACCTGTTTAAGCTATGAATTTGGACGGATTGACCCGAGCACCCCTCTGGAAACACGGCTACGATTTTGGTCATGGGGTTGGGCATGGCGTCGGTTACTTCTTGAATGTCCATGAGGATCCTTGTTGGGAAATCTATAACTTCTTGATAAATTCCAATCCAATTTGCAGTATATATAGGCTATCGGGTGAGGCATCACAACAATTGCTTGCGCAAAGGTAACGTGATCACAATCGAGCCGGGTTATTACGAGGAAGCCAAATTTGGCATTCGGATTGAAAACTGTTATGAGCTGGTGGAAGCGAAGGATCTTGACTCGGGTGCCCAGAATTTCCTGACATTTGCACCGCTCACTTTTGTGCCAATCCAAAAGTCGCTGTTGATGCGCGAAATGCTCGACCAGCGGGAGGTTTTTAAGAGGAGGGGGATTTTAAATGGATTCAGATCGGGAATATCCCGATCGTTCAGATTGAATGGCTGAACCGATATCATAATCAGTGCCTTGAGGCAGTCGGACGATATTTGCAGGAGAAGGGAATGCAGGAGGAGTACAACTTTTTGGCCGAAGCGTGCACTCCATTTTGATACTGACAATTTTGACGGTTACTATCTACTTTCGTGCAGTTTCTTTCATTTACTTTTCTATGCTGGTTACTTTAATTGTGCTTTTATTCGGGATTTTAACTAATATTTTTTTATCTCTCTTTCTTTTGATGTTTTTTGTATTTATTGGGTGGATGAATAAATCTTGCTAATCATTAAACTTAACTTTGCACAAAATTGTTCATATTATTTTTTTAAAGTTTATTTTGAATTTTGTGATTGATTTAAAGAAATCCATTTAAAACATTCGCTGATAGCCAGAATTTCTGTCTTTTTACAGGGTTCTGATCATCGGATATTTGGATATTGCAGTCTTCCAATTACTCATCTTTGGCATTTAATCTTCCCAAATAATACATTTTTGAAGTACAGAAATGCGCTTGTTTTCCTTCCATTATTTCTAGGGTTGATCTAGACCGGTTCGGTTTCGGTTAACCGAAACCGAAAACCGGTGTTTTTGGGCCTAAAACCGAAACCGAAAACCGGGGGTCCCAAAACCGGCCAAACCGAAAACCGGGACCCTGAAACCGCCGGTTTTTCGGTTTTGAAAATACACCCCTAAGAATGAGAAATTTGAGAAAATTAAGGTGATTTGGATACTCGAAATCAATTTAAATTTATTTTTCTTGGCAAAATGTTCAAAAATTATGTATGTCACTATTTTTCTCTAGCTAATGCAGCGAAAATGATGCATAATTGGAACGGGTCTTTGAGCCGGAACGGGTCTTTAGCATGGCCGGGCTCCTATATGCAAACACGCTTCGAAACAGGCACATAATTAAAATGATATATTATTTAATTTTTATTTCTCATTTGAAAGGCTCGGTGGGGAATTAGCTGAAAAGTTGATTTTAATCAAAGCGCATCTCAAAAATGTGCGTTCACTGTCGACTGAATTGGATCCGGAAGAAAACGCCACAGATGAGGAATGTGAAAATGATTTTTGAAATGTTATATTTATCCTATTATTATTGTAAAAAAAAAGTTTAAAAAATGAATTTTTATTTCAAAATTAATATTTTAGAAATTTTTCCAAAAAAACTCGATTTTTTGGCAGATTTTTGAAAAACCGGTAAAACCGGCGGTTAACCGGGGGTCAGGGCAAAACCGAAACCGAAAACCGGGGGTCCCGAAACCGGCCAAACCGAAAACCGGGGGTACCGGTTTTAAACCGGTCTAGATCAACCCTAATTATTTCGACAAATCATAATCACAATTAGGGTCTTTTTTGGGTAATTTTTTAAATATATTTTCGGATTTCTTTATTTTTTCCTTTTCCCTTTATCAGAATGGGCAGGCGAGCCCGTTCCTTGATCTGTGTCAGTCGAAGAAGAATGTCCGCCGCTTCTGCCGCCATTTTGGGTGGCTCAGGCGGCACAAAACGAACCCAAAGAGAGGCTAGTCTGATGCACGCCCTGGTGGTTCTCTTTCTCGAGTGAGCATTTTTTTAGGGCCCTTAAACTTGGTTTACGAGTGAATTTCCCACAGATTTTTCTCCTGGGGTCTACTCACTGTGCCGGTAATTAATGTTTTGGCCGACACTTTCCCTGCAAACAAATTCCTCATGAATGGCCTCATCCTTGGTGTTAAGGTTGGTTTGGGTTCAAATCCCTCCCCATCTAATAATATTTTCATTTTTTCAGGGCATCCTCTCCTTTCTCAGCTCTCCTCTCATCGGTGCCTTTTCGGACATTTGCGGTCGTAAACCTTTCCTTCTGCTCACCGTCTTCTTCACCTGTATGCCCATACCTTGTCTGAAAATCTCCCCCTGGTTCGCTCACACTTGCATTATCCCTTTTACCTTTTTCCCCTTTTTCTTTAGGTGGTATTTCACTCTCTTCACCCTGAGTGGTCTCTTCTCCGTCACCTACAGTGTTGTGCTGGCCTATGTGGCTGACATCACGGATCGAAATGACAGGACGACAGCATGCGGACTTGTGTCCGCTACCTTTGCTGCGTCGTTGGTCACTTCTCCGGTCATTTTCGGGATTTATTTAGGACTTTTACATTTATTTTTTGCTCCAATCCTTTAGGCTTTGGGTGCCTACCTTAGTCGAGTTTACTCGGATGACGCCGTTGTACTGCTCGCCACGGTCATCGCCACCGTCGACCTGTTGTTCATCCTTTTCTTCGTGCCCGAGTCCCTCAAGTCGAGTGCCGATGGGCCAGGCGCCGGCGGCAATGTCCTTTTGGACCGATGGCAGGGAACCGATCCCCTCTTCATCATTCGCTTTTTACGCGAGGAACACAACATCCTCCGACTGTCCGTCATCGTCTTTCTTAGTTACCTCCCCGAGGCGGGCCAATTCAGCTGCTTTTTCGTTTACCTCCGATTAGTAAGTCTCTACCGATTAACAATGAATGATTTCACTACCCGATACCTTCGAGTCCATTTCTGCTGGCAATTGGTTTTAAAATTTAGGTTTGGTTTATTACACTTAAGGAGCTACCAGCAGGTAATATAAATTTCCCCTCACTCCCCGTCAGGGGGTAGCCAAGATTTGGGCTAGGGGGGAATCACTTCTACCCTNGATCGTTCCATAATTATTGAGCCTCTCGCGTAAAATTATCATCTTTTTTAAAAATAGGTTTTTGAAAAAATTACTTCCGATTAATAGGCCTATTTCTACGCTGCATAATACTACCATCTTTTTAATTTTATAACATGTTCTAATTTTTTTTGTGATTTTTCGAAGCAATGAAGATCGATGTCTAAAATTACCCATTCGCGCACCAAATGTCTATAAAACTGTTGAAAACGTCGGGGAAAAATTGATGTTGGTCATGGGCAATCGAGTGTGGAGAACACGATTCTAATCTTTAAAAATCATTCTACTTTGATTTTCATAGAGTTTCGACCAATGTTCGAATTTTGGCTTCTGAGCCCGAAACTCGAATTTTTACAAATAAAACATCCAAATGTAATACCTCATTTTGTTCAGCTAATCGAGCTCTATTAATTTGCTAATGACTATAGTTAAATCATTAAAAAAATAATTTTCAAATTTTTCTTTCTTGGATTTAGAGGCTCAATAATTATGAAACGACCCAATATTATAATTTATTTGTTATTTTAATTTCTTTAGTATGGTATGGCCTTGGATCGGCACATTGGATGTAAGTTTTTAACAATTTTTAGGTTTAAATAAATTTTATCTGGTAACATCCACGTGGCATTTTATAAAATATTTACGAATAATTTGACCCTTAATAAAAAAAATCCTTTTGCCCTTTTGATTTTAGCAGTTAAACTTGATCGGTTTTTTTCACAGGATGTGGGGTGCCGGACTGTTCGCCGCCCTCTCCCAAATGAGTTATCCGGCCATCTCAGCCTTCGTTTCATTACAAACGGACAAAGAATTACAGGGAACAGTGCAAGGGATTCTTAGCGGTGAATCACTTAAATGAATGAATAATAAATTTAATAATTATTAATTGGCACTTTTCAGGCATCCGGGGACTTTGCCAGGGGATGGGTCCCGCATTCTTTGGCCTCATCTTCTATTTGTTCGACATGGACTTGACTTCGGACGAGGAAAGTGCCGGACACTTCGGAGTCGGACCCCAGTTCCCCGTGCCCAACATCCGGCTGCCGCCCTTCAAGCAAATAATTGCGCCAATCAAAAATAGCTCACAACAAGAAAAACCAAAGCCTTTCATCGATTCAATTGTTAGTTTTTTATGATTTGAGATTCAACCCCCCTCCAATTCATCATCCATGTTCAATTTGATTGCAAGTTGGCTATCGTCAGGGACCTTTCCAGGATTTTGGGGGTGAATTTTGTTCTGGTTTGCAAACTCTCTGATTAAAAAAGTTCTTTTCTTTCCGGTGGTTCCGATGGGGTTCTCCGGAGAAAATCTCGAGATTTTAGGAGTCTTTTTTTAAGAAATGAAAAAAAGGTGACCCATTTTTTACCATTTTAGGGTCTGATCCCGGGTCCACCCTTTCTATGCGGCGCTCTGCTCGTTTTCCTCGCCATCCTTATTAATTGGTCTCTATCAACTCGGAAGAAGTTGCTGTTGGCACATACGAGACGGACAGGTTCCAGGCAACACATGGATGCATCAGCAGCTGCATTGCTGATCGATGAGGTGGACAAAACGGCCGAAGAATGAGTGAGCAGGGACTGAACGGAGAAGAATCGCCATTGACTTGTTATTGACATGATCATTACTGGTAATGCAGAAAAGGGAAAAACCAACATTCCATTTCTAAAATCATTTTTTAAATGATGCCATTGCATCCCAATAAATTTCCCCTTTCTCATTTTGGGTTTTTTCGTTGTTTTATCCATTTTTCCTATACATAATATGGGGATTTATCCACATTCATGGTAAACTAAATCATTCTCTTTCATGTTTCCCTGTGCCTGTCCTTTTACATGTTCATATCATATTTCCCGTTAGCTTGCATGCATTTTTCTGCATATTCTCGACTCCTCTAGATTCATAAATTTTCAAATGCACATAATTTTCTTGTTCTGTTGTTCCAATATTCTTGTTATATTTACAATGGAAAAAGAGTAAAAGCCATTTTGGAATGTTGAGATTGACCAAGATTGAGTAATAGAATGGGGAATGATTACATGATTTGATTATTGAGGGTCAGCAGAGAATTTGGCACTTGTCGGGTTTGTATGCTCCCTTGACCCCCCTCCCACAACAAAATTCTTTGAAATCTATTTTAAATCGCCTAAAAACCATTCCCTTAAGGCAATTTTTGACGCTGAATCCGAATCTGACATCCATTTTGATGTAATACGTCATCTGACGTCACTTTTGACGTTGATGTTGAAAAAATCTTTTTTTGTAATCTTCCATGTGGTAATTTTTTAGACGTCAACGTCAAAATGTGACGTCAGACGACGCATTAGCCCAAAATGGACGTCAGAATCGGATTCAGCATCAAAAATTACCCCCTAGGAAAGTGATTTTCAGATGATTTTACGGGAAAATTTGACCAAAAGAAATTTGCTTGGGGGGTCTAGGGAGCAAACAAACCCGACAAGTACCGAGAATTTATATAAGGAATAGCAATTTTTCTAATTGGATCAAATTATCAGTCGGTGAACCGGGTTCTCCTTTCATTTTTCGTTGTCCATCATCAATTTACTTTCCAAACGGAAAAAACCCTTTCACGGTGTCCAGTGCCGAGTTCACCGCCGTCTTTGCTTTCTGAATCCAAATTTAACCCTTTCGTTCGTTCGTTCTCCCTTCCTCCCCCTCCTTCCCACCTCCACTTGCTCGGTGAGTCCCAGCTGTCCGATGATGGAGTCCTCCTCTGCCGCCATCTCCGCCGCCAATTCCTCAGGCGTCTTTTTCCGCATTGCTCCCACTCGGCCCTCCTCAAACCCGCTCGACCCCATGGGTCCGCCCTCGTCCTTAACTTTTTTTTATTATTTGTCCACCTCCGTCTCCTTTCCCTC
>LDKF01010276.1:0-10414 GCA_001026735.1 Rotylenchulus reniformis
TTTGCGCGAATTTCTCGCTGCTACTTTGAAACATCAAAGTGAAAGTATTGAATCCATTGGAAAGAGCGACTACCAATACGTCAGCCCCCCTCGAATTGAGAGTGCCCGAAGAAAAAGATCGGCTGTAGAAGTTTTAAAATCGCCCCCAAGAATTGATGAAGAAGATCTACAATCTCCACCAAAAATTGATGAAACTTTATCATCAGCACCGAAACTACCAGAGGATGAAGRAATAAAGAAGACCAAATTATCTGCAGAAATTCCCAAAATAATTGATGATGGTGAGAGCAAGACGATTAAAGGAAGGGATCTGCTGGATGATTTGATTGGATCGCGCCCTAAAGAGGGAGAGAAGAATAGAGCGGAGCAATTTTTGGATAAAATTGGTCTTGGAGACAAAAATGAAGATAAAAGGAAGGAGGAAGAGCAAGCAAAGAAACGAGAGGAGGAAGAGAAAAAGCGACGTGAGGAAGAGAAAAAGCGACGTGAGGAAGAGAAAAAGAGACGAGAGGAGGAAGAGAAAAAGAGACGAGAGGAAGAAAAGAAGAAGAAACGTGAAGAGGAAGAGAAAAAGAGAAGAGAGGAGGAAGAGAAAAAGAAACAAGGGGAGGCGAAAAAGAGACAGGAGGAGATAAAGAAACGAGAAGAGGAAGAGAAAAAGAGACGAGAGGAAGAGAAAAAAACGAGAAGAGGAAGAGAAAAAGAGACGAGAGGAAGAGAAAAAGAAACGAGAGGAAGAAGAGAAAAAGAAGCGAGAGGAAGAAGAGAAAAGGAAACGCGAAGAAGAGAAAAAGAGACGAGAAGAGGAAGAAAGGAAACAAGAGGAGCAATACAGAAAAAGCCAAGAGGAAGCTGAGTTCGCTAAAGAACCGTCCCCTTTCTTGGCATCCGAACCATCACCAGTAAAGGCAGCCGAAGATTTAGAAGAGCATGAGGAAGAGGAGAAAGAAATACAGCAGCAGAATACTTCCTCTACATCATCCTTTTTTTCCCAAAGCTCCAACAACAGCTGCACAAGTACTTTCAGTTCTGCTTGGAATTGGTGGAAGTGATATTCTGAAGGATGAAGAGGAGCCAGATTTATGGAAAATTCGTCAGATTATCGATTCGGTGGAATTTCAATACCACAAGGACTTTGATCGATTCAAGGCTGTCTTTACCGATCCGAGCATACAGTTCATCTCTCTATCGCCTCAACTTGGCTATGTTCTTGGATTTGAAAATCCCCAATATGTGCTCAATAATGAAATTGCAAAATACGGGTGTGATTTACGTGGAGGTTTTTCATCGTTTGCTGTGTACAGCAAGGTGAGGACTAATATTATTTATTTGCAAATTTTATTTTAAGGGTCTAATTGAACCAAGCATCATTGGAAACACTCTCAGCTCACTGCTGCGCGTGGTGTCCATTACAGGAGCCATTCCAGGGTAAGTTTTTATTTTCAATAAAAGCTAACCTTGATTTACTACATAAATTAAGGGAATACGCGGAGAAGATTTATGATACACCCATCTTTGCTCGCGTGATGCCAAAAGAAGTCTCAGAAATTGAAATTGAATTACGAACAATGGATAATGGTCGCTTAGTACCTTTTTCCTATGGAACAGTGATGGTAGTATTGATATTTAAGAAAACGATCAACTTTTGATTCCCACCTTGTACATTCATTCATTCATACTACATTCATTATTTTTTTCGATAAATGGTGCATGTCATTTTCGATCCATCATTAACCGGTTATCAAGACCTATTCCTTATTCAAACTGGTACTGGAGCTTCTAATTTAATTGGTGAAACAGGAGCAGATCCCCTTACTTATACTATCTTTCGAGGAGCCCCACCCTATCAACGCGGTTGGGTAGGTTTTTTATTTTAATAAAAAATCCAACCTTGGTTTACTCCTAAGGAATAAACTGAGGTAAGTTTTGATTTTCAATGAAAACTAACCTTAATTTACAGCATAAATTAAGGGTTTACAAACCGGTTCTGGAGGCGTAGGTGACATTTTTCGCGGAATATATCGCTTTTTCTTGCCACTTCTTCGAAAAGTTGGGACAGCAGTGGGCCAAGAGGCACTCAATACAGGTTTCTTTTGAAAAAAATTTAATTTTGGAATATCCTTTTTAATATTTTTAGGCCAGCGAGTTTTAGACAAAGTTGTAACTGAGGGAGCACCGCTGAAGGAAACGGTGCTACAAGAAGGAAAGCGTGGTATCGATACGGTGTTAGATAAANGGAGCTTCTAATTTAATTGGTGAAACAGGAGCAGATCCCCTTACTTATACTATCTTTCGAGGAGCCCCACCCTATCAACGCGGTTGGGTAGGTTTTTTATTTTAATAAAAAATCCAACCTTGGTTTACTCCTAAGGAATAAACTGAGGTAAGTTTTGATTTTCAATGAAAACTAACCTTAATTTACAGCATAAATTAAGGGTTTACAAACCGGTTCTGGAGGCGTAGGTGACATTTTTCGCGGAATATATCGCTTTTTCTTGCCACTTCTTCGAAAAGTTGGGACAGCAGTGGGCCAAGAGGCACTCAATACAGGTTTCTTTTGAAAAAAATTTAATTTTGGAATATCCTTTTTAATATTTTTAGGCCAGCGAGTTTTAGACAAAGTTGTAACTGAGGGAGCACCGCTGAAGGAAACGGTGCTACAAGAAGGAAAGCGTGGTATCGATACGGTGTTAGATAAAAGTAGGTATTTATTTCCAATAAAAAGCCAACCTGATTTTAAATCTAGGTTTTTTTTTCATTCGAGAAAAATAACCATGAATTACTTCATAATTCAGGCGGTTTGCCAAAGCAATTCGGGACAGGACGCCGTATAAAAAGAAAGCGACAACTACCATTCCTTTCACATCAAACACTCATTGGAAGAGCTATTACGAAGCCCAAAAAGCGAGTTAGATCAGATACCTTCGGTAGGTTTTTAACCCAGGCTTAGAATCTTCATTTCAATATTCTTAGGACTTTACTAAATCATTCATCAAAATGACTTTCCATAAAATCGACGGACAGAGCGTGGATTCGGTGACCAGCGCGGTTGACTTTTTCAGCATCCCTCCTACAAATATTACGGTTTCTTCAGCCAAAGTCTTTGAAATTCTTCCAAGCAATCCGCTTACGGACACACCATATCACTTCAAAATATTTTCATCCCAAAACTATATTGACCTATCAAAATGCTATTTGTTCGCAGAGATGAAAATTCGGAAGGAGGGAGCGGATGGGAGACTAATGAATCTCACGGCCATTGATAATGTTGCTCCGATTCAGCTAATCGGGCAAACCTTCATCAACAACATGCGAATAGCGATCAATGGGTAAGTTATTATTTTCAATAAACCAAGCTTAAAAAATAATTTAGGCGGGAAATTTTCAATTCCAATTCTCTTATGGCTTACAAAACTTATTTCTCGCATGAGCTATCCTTTCCAAGGACTGCAAAAGAATCTCATTTGAATGCTGAAGGATATTTTGGTGACCAAGGAACCATTCTAGAAAATGGCCAAGGCTTCATTACACGCAAGAATCTTTTCCAATTCAGCAATAGAGCGCAATTTATAAGCAAAATCGATGCAGATCTCTTCAATCAGCCACAATACCTCATCAATCAGTAAGTTTTATGCATAGGCTAAAATTTTATCATTTTATTTAGCTGTGAGTTGGACATCACCATACAGCCAAATGAGAGTGCATTTGTAGTCATCGCACCCCTTGTGGAGGGCCAGGCGGTGCCTCCACGATATCATCTGGAAATTACGGTAGAAAAGCAAATTTACAGAAATTACTGAAATATATTTAGGCATTGAAGCTCTATTGCAAAAAATTAAATCTCATGGATGGATTAGCCCTTCAATTGGCCAGAAAACTTGAAACAAATCCTGCACGCTATGCTGTACGGAAAACCATGATGAAATCGATATTCATTAGCCCGGGGTAAGTTTTCATTGTTCAATGAAAAGCTAACCTTACTTCATAAATTTAGGCGCTATGAATTCAATGTAAACTTGTTCATGGAACAAATTCCTAGAAGAGTAAGCTTTTATTATCAAAACCCTAATTTACTGAAATAATTTTAGGTGACTCTGGGCCTCGTTGCCAACTCCGACTATGTCGGAGATCAGCGTCGGAGTCCGTTCAACTTTCAACACTTTAATGTTCGGGACCTCAGCATCATAGCCAATGGGTAAGTTAAAAAAATTACTGAAATGAATTTAGGTATTTTTTTTTCATTCGAGAAAAATAACCTTGAAGTACTTTATAATTCTAGGCGATCCTATCCTCAAGCGCGATACGACTTGGATTATGCCAATCGATTGGCAATCAGACCTTTCCTGGACATGAACGAGGCGGTTGGCTTTTCAAACTCGTTGAATTCTAATGGAATCAGCTACGAACAATTCCTTACAACCCATTGCATCTATGTTTTTAATTTGACTAACAGCGGAGAGGACCAAGGTAATTTTTTTTTCTTATGAACCTAAATTTACGGCATAAATCTAGGAGGTATGTTCGACCTCATCAAAAAAGGAACTACAGCAGTGAACATTATCTTCCGAGAAGCTGTGCCAGCCGGAGGCTTGATGCTCATAGTGATGGGAGAGGCCGATTCAGTGTTCATGGTGGATAAGAACCGCGATATTGCCACAGATACAACCATTTAATCATTCATTCAACCATTCATTCATTTGTTCAAAATTTATTTAACAATTATTGTAAAATTTTATCTTCAGATAAAAATGTTAGATAAAAAATTGCTATTGTACATGGTATTCTTTCTCCGAATATTTTTGCCTGTGGAGAGTCTTAACAAAGAACCGAAAATTGATTACTCTGATGAATATAAACGCCTACAGGATCAAAAGCTGCGTGAAGCCGATGCNCTGGACATCACCATACAGCCAAACGAGAGTGCATTTGTAGTCATCGCACCCCTTGTGGAGGGCCAGGCGGTGCCTCCACGATATCATCTGGAAATTACAGTAGTTTAAAAAGTAAATTTACAGAAATTACTGAAATATATTTAGGCATTGAAGCTCTATTGCAAAAAATTAAATCTCATGGATGGATTAGCCCTTCAATTGGCCAGAAAACTTGAAACAAATCCTGCACGCTATGCTGTACGGAAAACCATGATGAAATCGATATTCATTAGCCCGGGGTAAGTTTTCATTGTTCAATGAAAAGCTAACCTTACTTCATAAATTTAGGCGCTATGAATTCAATGTAAACTTGTTCATGGAACAAATTCCTAGAAGAGTAAGCTTTTATTATCAAAACCCTAATTTACTGAAATAATTTTAGGTGACTCTGGGCCTCGTTGCCAACTCCGACTATGTCGGAGATCAGCGTCGGAGTCCGTTCAACTTTCAACACTTTAATGTTAGGGACCTTAGCATCATAGCCAATGGGTAAGTTAAAAAAATTACTGAAATGAATTTAGGTATTTTTTTTTCATTCGAGAAAAATAACCTTGAAGTACTTTATAATTCTAGGCGATCCTATCCTCAAGCGCGATACGACTTGGATTATGCCAATCGATTGGCAATCAGACCTTTCCTGGACATGAACGAGGCGGTTGGCTTTTCAAACTCGTTGAATTCTAATGGAATCAGCTACGAACAATTCCTTACAACTCATTGCATTTATGTTTTTAATTTGACTAACAGCGGAGAGGACCAAGGTAATTTTTTTCTTATGAACCTAAATTTACGGCATAAATCTAGGAGGTATGTTCGATCTCATCAAAAAAGGAACTACAGCAGTGAACATTATCTTCCGAGAAGCTGTGCCAGCCGGAGGCTTGATGCTCATAGTGATGGGGGAGGCCGATTCAGTGTTCATGGTGGATAAAAACCGCGATATTGCCACAGATACAACCATTTAATCATTCATTCAACCATTCATTCATTTGTTCAAAATTTCATTTTACAATTATTGTTCACTTTTACCTTCAGATAAAAATGTTAGATAAAAAATTGCTATTGTACATGGTATTCTTTCTCCGAATATTTTTGCCTGTGGAGAGTCTTAACAAAGAACCGAAAATTGATTACTCTGATGAATATAAACGCCTACAGGATCAAAAGCTGCGTGAAGCCGATGCGGAATTCGATGCGGAATATTTGGAGCGACTGGGTGTGACAACGGAATTGCCGGAATATTCCGAATATTTACGTCGCCTTGGTTTAAAGGAACATAATCGTCAATTGCAAAACAAAGATCGCCCTCTGCAGAAGGATTCCCCCCTCCATGCCCCTCATCCTTTTCCATCTATTCAACTTTGCAGGGAAAGACCAGCGGATGGCGATTATTATGGTAAGCTTTATTCAAAAAGCTAACCTTATCTATTAATAAATTTAGGACATGTATTTTGCTGGACCATGGCAAGTTTTTTTTTGTAATCTCATCTAGATTTACTCTAAAGAAGTAAATTTAGGTTGCACTATTTGCCATGTCCATAATTAGCCTTATCGTTTATCAATTGCGCTCCATTCTTTGGCTTAAATTAAACTTTTCTCGAAATCGACAACCAAAGGAATTTGAATTGATCCCCAATGGACGGCAATCAGATTACAAGGATAATGAGGAGCAATCGAGCGACAAGCAGAGTAAGCTTTTCTTTCGAGAAAAACTAATCTTGATTTACTTTATAAACCAAGGTGTTCCTCGGATGCTTTCCTTCTGACCGCCTCCCTCCACCAACTTCTCTACAGTATCCAACCGCTTTAATTGTTAATTTGGACTCTCATGGAGAAAGCGGTTCTCATTGGGTTGGAATATTTGCCTATAGGCTCCAGAGGGATGTGTTCTATTTTGATAGTTTGGATTTGCCTATATTACCATCAATAGCTATTTTTCTTAAAGCATTCCCTCATGTAAAAAAGAATAACAAACCATATCAATCACCCCTCGCTAATACATGTGCCCATTATACCATTTATTTTATTTATTTCCTTTCTCATGGCCATTCATTCGATCAATTTATCCATAAATTAAATGTTATTCAATATCCCGATTTATTCGTAAAGAAAATTGTTAATAAAATGATAAAAAGTTGAATCGGAAGCCGGAGTGGGCGGGGCCTGACAGGAGAAGCTGGAGTGGGCGGGGTTTGGCAGGGGAAGCCGGAGTGGGCGGGGTTTGGTAGGGAAAGCCGGAGTGGGCGGAGTCTGGCAAGCAAGCCTGAAGGAATGACCCTGGAAGGGAAGCCGGAGTGGGCGGGGCGTGTATTTGGCGCCAAATTTAAATTTTGGCGGGCAAAACGGCTTGTTTTTGGCGGGCCGCCCACTCCATCTTTGTGCTTAAATATCCCTATTATATTCGCAGATGCTCATTCATCTGGCTTGATTGGATTCCCCCCCCCATGGACTTTATCCCTCCTCCCCATATTCTCCCCATATTCTCTCTCGCAAATATTTTCCATAAATATCTCCATATTAATTATTTTTTCTTCATCTTTTTTCTCTCTTTTGGATTTCTTAAAATTTCCACAAATTTTTCTCTAGCAAATCGGGGGCCTAGCTCAGTTACGAGCCGGGCTTTATCTCGTTTTTGCTGCCTTCCCTCCAATTTTCCTCCATTGGCATTTTTTCTCTAGCAAAGCGGGGGTCTGGCTCAGCTACGAGCCGGGCTTTATCTCGCTTTTGCTATATTCCCTCCAATTTTCCTCCATTGGCATTTTGCCAGAGCAAAGCGGGGGCCTGGCTCAGCTACGAGCCGGGCTTTATCTCGCTTTTGCTCCTTCCCTCCAATTTTCCTCCATTGGCATTTTGCCAGAGCAAAGCGGGGGCCTGGCTCCCAGAGCAAAGCGGGGGTCTGGCTCAGCTACGAGCCGGGCTTTATCTCGTTTTGCTACCTTCCCTCCAATTTTCCTCCATTGGCATTTTGCCAGAGCAAAGCGGGGGTCTGGCTCAGCTACGAGCCGGGCTTTATCTCGTTTTGTTCAATTTATATGGTATGCTCTTGTTTGATTATGTGCAATTTATGCTTCTGGAAGAATTACTAATTATGCTGGAAGGTTCTGGTCAATTAATTTGCAATTTACAAAAAATTAATTCTTAAAAATATATAATTATACATTCTGAAGTTCTATTCTATCCCTCCTCGATTTCTTCTTGCAATGGCATTCCCTCTAACTTTTTTTTAATTTTATAGATCAAAAAATAATAATATGGACAAGCGCCCTCCTAAGCGCCCCCATCCGTTTTCTATTGTCGCATTGCTTCCCCATCTCTTTCCTCCACCGACCAAGCGTCCGCGCTTTTTCATTGAAAATTTGTTGGCACCCGACAACCAAAGTGGGAGTGGTTCATCAAAAACCGCCAAGGACTACGTCATCAAGCTTGACGGCACCGTGGAGCAGAACTCAAAGTTCAAGTTTATCAACAACAAATCCCGCTTCTCCATCACCGACCTTCCGGCGGACCCGGAAGAACTCCTCAAGAGCATTTTCCAGCATTGTATCGATGAAGCAATTGAGCAAGGAACTGAGAAATTTGGAGCAAAGCCCGACCACCTCGGATGTGTCGTCACCAGTAAGCTTCTCCATCCAGCTGTGGGAACTCCAATTCGGCCGATCAATGAAAATAATGCCGATGCAATTCTCAACTTATTCCTGAAGGCAGCGCAAAGCAAGAAACAGGAGGGAATCACGCTTTGGGTAGGTTTTTTATTTTCAATAAAAAATCCAACCTTGGTTTACTCCGAAGGAATAAACTGAGGTAAGTTTCATTCATTCACTGAACTAACCTTGACTTATTCGAATTATTAACAATCGATAAAAACTAAATAATTTCAAGGGTGAACCCTTTGAAGTGGCGGTTACTACCGTCAATAAATCCCAACTCCCGACTGAGCGCCAATTTGTCGGCGGTAACAACGAGAAAAAGAAAACAACGCATCATCGTATTAACGAAAAATCGTTGATTAAGGTTGTTCGCTAGATTTTAAAAATCCATATTTTCCTTTCAGATCGATAACAACGACGGCCGCTGTTTATTTTATGCCCTTGTCGCCACTCTCATGCATACCGTTGCCGGTTGGGACAGACGGCGGTTTTACGACTATTTGCACAACTGCGGTCCGGAGGATCAGCTGAAAAAGGATGCCCTGAAACTGATGCGAGCCATCAAGGCACCAATGAACAAGAAAACCTATGATGCGCAAGACTGGGTGCCGGCAGTGATCACCAAATGGAATAACGACTATTCCGGCAGGTTCCGGTTCAGATTTTTTCTGTTCTCGAACATTGGATCGTATGCGCCGTCATATCAATGGGGATCTGTCGACTACAATACTCCAATTTTCCTCTACCACGTTGACAACAAACATTTCCATGGAGTCCGCAATATCAATGGATTGTTTGGGCAGCCCTACTGCCTCAGCTGTGAACATCCTTATGATAAGGCCTCTAATCATGAATCAAAGTGTAAGGCTCGCTGTGTCAAATGGTAAGAAGCTTAGGCAAAAAAAATTTTTTAAGAAAGTTCACGGATGGGTCCAGGTTTTCCGTGTAAGCCTGGAAATGGCTACGAGAAAAATTGCTCTCCTTGCGGCAAGACTTTTTTCTCAGCGGATTGTTACAACTGGCATCGCAGTTGCGGATTTTGTCACCTTAGCAAACAATGCGACAATTGCCATGTAATTTATTTGGTCAGGGATGTTCAGCGAAAGGGCCGAGTAAGCTTAACTTTAAACGAAAAACGGCATAGGCAAACTTTTCCAGGGACATGTTTGTTTTGAACGATGGTGCAACAAATGTCACGATTATCACGACCCAAAGAGAGTAAGTTCCAAAATTCAACATTAGTTCACTTTACAAATCTAGGGATGCTACATTATGCCGTTGGAGGTCAAGCCCTACGACAAGCCATGCCGATTTATTGCCTTTGATATGGAGACGACACAGCACGAGCCTGCCGACCCCAGCTCTCCCGTGGCACAACAACAGAAACGGAAGCATGTGCCCAACTTTATTGCTGCCAAGGTGTGCTGTCCGGATTGCATTTCATCGGGAGAATGGAAGAAAAGCCTGAAAGGGACCCATAAATGCAACGTATGCGGCGACAACAGGACCATCACCTTCAGTGAACAACCTTTCCAAAAGACCAAAGTTGATGAGATGGTTGTCACCCGCCATCCCTTGATGGATTTCGTGAAATGGATCCTCTACAAGCTTCCTTGCAATTACAACACCTATGCATACAGTCACTACGGGGGAAAATTCGACAACGTCATCGTCTTCAAGGAACTATTTCTTCAAGGAATCATTCCGGAAATGATCCGGAAAGGCAACAAGCTTTATGAGCTGAAAGTCCGACAACAGAAGGGCAAAAATCCACTTGTGGTGTTCCGCGACTCTTACAACTTAATCCCCACATCGCTCGCCTCACTGGTTTTTTTT
>CM003310.1:0-24572 GCA_001026735.1 Rotylenchulus reniformis
AAAAAAAAAAAAATTAAGAAAATAAAATAGTAAAAAATCAATAACTTCTAACGTCTAGCCGATTCTTCTGGAACGCAAAAAATTAGAAATATAATTTAAAACTTAAATCTACTAATTTTTAAAATAAAATTCCAAACCTTAGTTTAAATTTCTTTTTAAAAAAAATAAACAAAAACCAAAATTAAATAACTAAAAAACCTTTTTTTTGGAAAAAAAAAATACTCAAATATAATAACTAGTTAAAAAAATTTTTTACCTCCTTATTAACAATAAGAAATTCTTTTTTAAACTAAAAATTTTAAACTAAAAAAAACCTTAAAAGATAAAATATTAATTAAATAATTTTTATGGAATAAAAATTTTATAGAATATTCTCTTCTTTCTTTCTAGTATCTTTATATTTTCTATATTCTCTATAAATACTAATAAATATATTACCATTCTCTTTCTTTCTCTAACTTTTACTCCAAATTTTAATCTTCTAATAATTCAAACTCCTGATTCCGGAGTTTGTATTCAAACATTTATAAAAATAAATGTTTTGAAGATAAAATTTTACAAACCCCCTCCCATTATGTTTTATCTAAAATATATTTTTGTTAAAGCCCAATATTAGAATTAGGGTAAGAAGTAAATTGTAACTTACTCTAGAATTTTTAAACAAATTTAAAAAGTTCTAAAGAAGTAACTTAAATAAAATTAATAGAAATATTTTTAAATTTTTAGTTCAAAAATCCTTCGTGAGAAATGATTTAATTTTTCAAGGGGGATTTAGAAGTAAATATTTAAGAAAAAGTTTACTTTTAAATTTTAAAACATTAATAATTATTCTTTATTTTGTTTAGTTTTCTTTTTTTAAGAAAATCTCAAAATAAAGGAAATTATTCAAATTTTAAAAACTAACTTAAGTTAAAACACATCGATTTATAGAATTAATTTTAAAATAGCAGATACAAAATTAATCTTACTTAAATTCTAAAAATAAGTTTATTTTAAGAATTTAATAAATAAATTCCCCTAAAATTAAATTTTAACAAATTCTTTATAAAATTAATAATTCTCTTCTTTCTTATTTTAAGCTTGAACACATCGTTTCACTCCCCGATTGACTACGTAGAGTGAGTTACTAACTCCGTTAACATGAAATAAAAGAAAAAGGTTTTAGGGACGGCTCTACCAGCCGTTCCTATAGACTGGACAAAAAACAAAAGAAGAAAATTCCACTAAACTTTTGGAAATTTACTTTTCACAAAAGTTAGATGGAATTATTCGTAAAAGAAAGAAAAAAAAAAACCTTTTTTTTATTTCATCCGAATTCTAACAAAAATATATAAAAGTAAAAATAGAGAATTCGAAAAATATGTTTTTATTCTATAAAATTTTTATTCCATAAAAATTATTTAATTAATATTATCTTTTAAGATTGATACTCCTTCCCGTTTCTTTAAGAAACATCCAGTCGGATGTTTCCCAGCTTTTCTGGGTTTTTCCCGGAAAATCCCGAGAATCGAGCGTATTTGCCCGACTCCCGGAAAATTCTAGAAAATTATTTTAATTAAAAATCCCTAATCAATAAAAATTTTCTAGAAGTATCTGCCCCAACCTAGCACTTCTAGAAAAATTTTACTAATTAAGAATAATTAATTAAAATAATCCCAGAAAAGCCTAAAAGAAAAAAGAAAATATTAATTAAAAAAATAAAAAATAGAAAGAAAGAAAGAAGAAAATTAAAAAAAATAAAAAAAAAAAGTAAAAATAAATCTTTTATTCCCTTAGGGTTCTCCTAGCGCTCTAAGAAAGATTTTAACTTTTAAAGAGATATACGCTGGAAACTTTTTTTTTTGATGGTATACAAAAAAAAGTCCTAAATCTAAAGGTTGAAAGCCCTAATTAAGTTAAAGAAAAAAAGGATGCCTAAACCCCCACCACGTCAAGGGGCCTGTATCCGGCATTTCTTACTGACTCAAGTTCCGTCATAAAACGAGCCACCTCAGTTTCTAAAACCAAATTTCTTTCTCTAGTTTATCGCCAGATACTTGACCTTTGATTTCTTAAATAAAACTTCCAACCAGAAGCAAGTAATCTAAAAAAAAATAAAAATTTTAACTTTGGGATTAAAAAAATAAGTTATTAAGATATTTTAAAGCTACTAACCAAATTTCTCTTATAAAATAGAAAATTTCTTTTCTTTTTTCCAGCCTTTCAACTTTGTTACTTATTGAAGACTAAACCATGAAAAAAACTTGGGTACAACATGACCAATCTCTCTTCTAGACAACATGATTAACCTTCTTCAGATAAAACCATTAAACTAACAGAGAGCAAGAAAAAAGTTTCCTTTTATTTTTATGTTTAGGGTGATGGGGGTTCTTTTAACCAAAAATCTCCTAAAAACTTTAAAATTATTTATTAAAATAAAAAAAAAATAAAATAAAAAAATAAAAAATAAAAAATTAAAATTAAAAAAAACAAAAAATAAAATTAAAAAATAAAAAAATAAAAATAAAAAGTAAAAAAAAAATAAAATTTTTAAAGTTTTAGAAAATCTCCGGCAGAACACTCTTTGGAGTTTTCAGGGATCCAACCTCAGAGCTCCTACGTCTAACCTCGCCTGACTAGTTCTGGCCTAGCCCTGGATTAAGAGTCAATTGGTTTAAACGAAACCTATAAAAAAAAAAATAAAAAAAAAAAAATAAATTAAAAAAAAAAAAGAAAAAAAAAACACAAAAAATACGTAACAAATTAACCATCACTAAATTTATCCTACAAGACTTTTTCGAAATTATTTTATTTCTAAAAAAAATCTACTCAAACCCTCTCTGCTAAGCTTCACTGGAATAGTTACCGGGAACATACGCTCAAAATTTTAAAATTTCAAACTTTAGAACCCAGAGAGAAAAAACTAGCTTAATAAGAGCCTGTGTAAACACCAAAAGCCGACCCTTACTAAGACTAGAATTTGTCAGATAAAACCTAAACATCATTTTTAACCCCAAAGTTAAACAAAAAAAAAATAAAAAAAAACAAAAAATCTAAATTAATTTCGTAAAAAATAAAAATTAAAAATAATAAATTAAAAAAAACTAAAAATTAAACTTAAAAATAAAAAAAAAATTAAAAAAATCAAGAGAAAAATCTTTCATATTAAAAATGAAAATTCTTAAAAATAATACTCCTTTTCAACTTTTATTACAAAAGCCCAAACCTTCTTAAAGAAGTAAAGAGAAAACTAGTTATTTTTTAAAATCCCCCCGTCTCAAAATAAGACCCGGAAAGCCCAAAAAGAGCCCGTAAAAACACTAAAAATAACAAAAATTGTTTTTCCCCCGGAAACAATTAAAAATATCATATCGGCTTAGCTAAAAGGTTCAATTATAAGAAAAATTACAAAGAAGAAACCTTTGTTTTTCAAAAACAAAATTAAAAAAATTCTTTCTTTCTTAAAAAGTCAAAAAAAATATAATTTTATATTTCCTCAGAATTTAAAAAAAGGATCTTCCTCATAATTTCCTTTTATTTTAAAAGGTTTAAAAATCTTTTAAAAAATAAGAAAATTAATCTGAGGACCACATTTTTTGACCTGACTTAACCAATAACACCTCGATTACAAACTCTTTTGTTTCCAGCTAATTTCTGTGAAATAGGAAAAAATAAAATATAATTTATATTTTATTTTTTAAATATAAAATTAAACTTTAATATTTGTAATTGATTTTTAAAATAAATTTTAGATCTTTAAAAAAAAGAAATCTTTTTCTCATTAAAAAAAATTATAATAATTTCCAAAAAAAAAATAATAAAAAAAATTAAAACTGTTTTTTAAGACAAGAAAAATTTTAAATAAAAAATTTTTAAAGAAATTTTTATTAAAAAGAAAACCAATACCAAAATTAAAATAAAAAACTAATAAAAATCCATTATAATTTTAAAAAATCAAAATTATAATTATTGAAAACTGGAATAAATACCTTTTAATTAAAAGTTAAAAATACTACTAATTTATAATAAATTCCAAAAAATTAAACTAAAATAACCCCAAACTCCTTAAAAAAATAATTTTTAAAAAAAATTTTAAAAAAATTAAAAAAAAATTATATAGACATTTTTGAAAATAAACAAAAATAACTAACATATAAATAAAAAAAGTGAAAAAATCACATTTTTTTTAAAAAAAAAAAATTTTTTCAAAAAGGCCTAACATATAAAACAAACAAAAAATTTAGTAAATTTTAGTGAAATTTTTTAAGCCTTATTCCCCTAGCGTGCCTTTTTTCGAAATTTACCAAAAATGTCCGAAAATCGAAAAAAAATTTTTTAGAAAAACGTGNTTTTTTAAGACAAGAAAAATTTTAAATAAAAAATTTTTAAAGAAATTTTTATTAAAAAGAAAACCAATACCAAAATTAAAATAAAAAACTAATAAAAATCCATTATAATTTTAAAAAATCAAAATTATAATTATTGAAAACTGGAATAAATACCTTTTAATTAAAAGTTAAAAATACTACTAATTTATAATAAATTCCAAAAAATTAAACTAAAATAACCCCAAACTCCTTAAAAAAATAATTTTTAAAAAAAATTTTAAAAAAATTAAAAAAAAATTATATAGACATTTTTGAAAATAAACAAAAATAACTAACATATAAATAAAAAAAGTGAAAAAATCACATTTTTTTTAAAAAAAAAAAATTTTTTCAAAAAGGCCTAACATATAAAACAAACAAAAAATTTAGTAAATTTTAGTGAAATTTTTTAAGCCTTATTCCCCTAGCGTGCCTTTTTTCGAAATTTGCCAAAAATGTCCGAAAATCGAAAAAAAATTTTTTAGAAAAACGTGTTTTTTTTAAAACTACTAAAATTAAAAAAGAAAATTTTACAAAAAAAAATGAAAAAAAATTAAAAATTTTACAAAAAAAAATTATCAAAATTGCAAAAAATTCAAAAAAAAACAACAAATTTAATTAATTTTTCTAAAAAGGCTTAACATAAAGAACAAAAAAAATTTAAAAAAATAATTAAAAAAAATATTAAAAAAAATTCAAAAAAAGCTTAACATATAGCTTAAACAAGAAAAAATATTTTTAAAAAAAAATAAAAACAACAGGTAGTTACCTGTTAAATTTAAAAAAATTAATAATTTAAAAAAAAAATTTAATTAATTTATATTAAAATAACCCCCAAACTCCTTAAAAAAATAATTTTTAAAAAAAATTTTAAAAAAATTAAAAAAAAATTATATAGACATTTTTGAAAATAAACAAAAATAACTAACATATAAATAAAAAAAGTGAAAAAATCACATTTTTTTTAAAAAAAAAAAAATTTTTCAAAAAGGCCTAACATATAAAACAAACAAAAAATTTAGTAAATTTAAGTGAAATTTTTTAAGCCTTATTCCCCTAGCGTGCCTTTTTTCGAAATTTGCCAAAAATGTCCGAAAAATCGAAAAAAAATTTTTTAGAAAAACGTGTTTTTTCTAAAACTACTAAAATTAAAAAAGAAAATTTTACAAAAAAAAATGAAAAAAAATTAAAAATTTTACAAAAAAAATTATCAAAATTGCAAAAAATTCAAAAAAAAAACAACAAATTTTAATTAATTTTTCTAAAAAGGCTTAACATAAAGAACAAAAAAAATTTAAAAAAATAATTAAAAAAAATATTAAAAAAAATTCAAAAAAAGCTTAACATATAGCTTAAACAAGAAAAAATATTTTAAAAAAAAAATAAAAACAACAGGTAGCTACCTGTTGAATTTAAAAAAAATTAATAATTTAAAAAAAAAAAATTAATTAATTTATATTAAAATAACCCCAAACTCCTTAAAAAAATAATTTTTAAAAAAAATTTTAAAAAAATTAAAAAAAAATTATATAGACATTTTTGAAAATAAACAAAAATAACTAACATATAAATAAAAAAAGTGAAAAAATCACATTTTTTTTAAAAAAAAAAAAATTTTTCAAAAAGGCCTAACATATAAAACAAACAAAAAATTTAGTAAATTTTAGTGAAATTTTTTAAGCCTTATTCCCCTAGCGTGCCTTTTTTCGAAATTTACCAAAAATGTCCGAAAATCGAAAAAAAATTTTTTAGAAAAACGTGTTTTTTTAAAACTACTAAAATTAAAAAAGAAAATTTTACAAAAAAAAAAATGAAAAAAAATTAAAAATTTTACAAAAAAAAATTATCAAAATTGCAAAAAATTCAAAAAAAAAACAACAAATTTAATTAATTTTTCTAAAAAGGCTTAACATAAAGAACAAAAAAAATTTAAAAAAATAATTAAAAAAAATATTAAAAAAAATTCAAAAAAAGCTTAACATATAGCTTAAACAAGAAAAAATATTTTAAAAAAAAAATAAAAACAACAGGTAGCTACCTGTTGAATTTAAAAAAATTAATAATTTAAAAAAAAAAAATTAATTAATTTATATTAAAATAACCCCAAACTCCTTAAAAAAATAATTTTTAAAAAAAATTTTAAAAAAATTAAAAAAAAATTATATAGACATTTTTGAAAATAAACAAAAATAACTAACATATAAATAAAAAAAGTGAAAAAATCACATTTTTTTTAAAAAAAAAAAAATTTTTCAAAAAGGCCTAACATATAAAACAAACAAAAAATTTAGTAAATTTTAGTGAAATTTTTTAAGCCTTATTCCCCTAGCGTGCCTTTTTTCGAAATTTACCAAAAATGTCCGAAAATCGAAAAAAAATTTTTTAGAAAAACGTGTTTTTTTTAAAACTACTAAAATTAAAAAAGAAAATTTTACAAAAAAAAATGAAAAAAAATTAAAAATTTTACAAAAAAAAATTATCAAAATTGCAAAAAATTCAAAAAAAAAACAACAAATTTAATTAATTTTTCTAAAAAGGCTTAACATAAAGAACAAAAAAAATTTAAAAAAATAATTAAAAAAAATATTAAAAAAAATTCAAAAAAAGCTTAACATATAGCTTAAACAAGAAAAAATATTTTAAAAAAAAAATAAAAACAACAGGTAGCTACCTGTTGAATTTAAAAAAAATTAATAATTTAAAAAAAAAAATTAATTAATTTATATTAAAATAACCCCAAACTCCTTAAAAAAATAATTTTTAAAAAAAATTTTAAAAAAATTAAAAAAAAATTATATAGACATTTTTGAAAATAAACAAAAATAACTAACATATAAATAAAAAAAGTGAAAAAATCACATTTTTTTTAAAAAAAAAAAAATTTTTCAAAAAGGCCTAACATATAAAACAAACAAAAAATTTAGTAAATTTTAGTGAAATTTTTTAAGCCTTATTCCCCTAGCGTGCCTTTTTTCGAAATTTACCAAAAATGTCCGAAAATCGAAAAAAAATTTTTTAGAAAAACGTGTTTTTTTTAAAACTACTAAAATTAAAAAAGAAAATTTTACAAAAAAAAATGAAAAAAAATTAAAAATTTTACAAAAAAAAATTATCAAAATTGCAAAAAATTCAAAAAAAAAACAACAAATTTAATTAATTTTTCTAAAAAGGCTTAACATAAAGAACAAAAAAAATTTAAAAAAATAATTAAAAAAAATATTAAAAAAAATTCAAAAAAAGCTTAACATATAGCTTAAACAAGAAAAAATATTTTAAAAAAAAAATAAAAACAACAGGTAGCTACCTGTTGAATTTAAAAAAATTAATAATTTAAAAAAAAAATTAATTAATTTATATTAAAATAACCCCAAACTCCTTAAAAAAATAATTTTTAAAAACTTCTAATTCAAAATTAAAAATACATTCTTTGTAATATTAAAAAAAAATTATTCAATTATCCGTAAAAAACTAAAACAATAAACCAGATGGTTTACTGTATAAAATAAAGAAAAAATTAAAAAAAAATTATAAAATAAATTTATTCTGATTCGCTTAAGCAAAATTAAAAATTCTAAATCAAAAAACAATAAAATAAAAGAAAAAAAAAAGAAAAAAAAATTAAAACATAATAATATTTTCTCTTGTTTTTTTCCTTTAAATTTAAAACAATATTAAACAAAAATTAAAAAATAAAAATTAATAAAAATATTATTAAAATAAAAAAAAAACAACAAATTTAATTAATTTTTCTAAAAAGGCTTAACATAAAGAACAAAAAAAATTTAAAAAAATAATTAAAAAAAATATTAAAAAAAATTCAAAAAAAGCTTAACATATAGCTTAAACAAGAAAAAATATTTTAAAAAAAAAATAAAAACAACAGGTAGCTACCTGTTGAATTTAAAAAAATTAATAATTTAAAAAAAAAAAATTAATTAATTTATATTAAAATAACCCCAAACTCCTTAAAAAAATAATTTTTAAAAAAAATTTTAAAAAAATTAAAAAAAAATTATATAGACATTTTTGAAAATAAACAAAAATAACTAACATATAAATAAAAAAAGTGAAAAAATCACATTTTTTTTAAAAAAAAAAAAATTTTTCAAAAAGGCCTAACATATAAAACAAACAAAAAATTTAGTAAATTTTAGTGAAATTTTTTAAGCCTTATTCCCCTAGCGTGCCTTTTTTCGAAATTTACCAAAAATGTCCGAAAATCGAAAAAAAATTTTTTAGAAAAACGTGTTTTTTTTAAAACTACTAAAATTAAAAAAGAAAATTTTACAAAAAAAAATGAAAAAAAATTAAAAATTTTACAAAAAAAAATTATCAAAATTGCAAAAAATTCAAAAAAAAAACAACAAATTTAATTAATTTTTCTAAAAAGGCTTAACATAAAGAACAAAAAAAATTTAAAAAAATAATTAAAAAAAATATTAAAAAAAATTCAAAAAAAGCTTAACATATAGCTTAAACAAGAAAAAATATTTTAAAAAAAAAATAAAAACAACAGGTAGCTACCTGTTGAATTTAAAAAAATTAATAATTTAAAAAAAAAATTAATTAATTTATATTAAAATAACCCCAAACTCCTTAAAAAAATAATTTTTAAAAACTTCTAATTCAAAATTAAAAATACATTCTTTGTAATATTAAAAAAAAATTATTCAATTATCCGTAAAAAACTAAAACAATAAACCAGATGGTTTACTGTATAAAATAAAGAAAAAATTAAAAAAAAATTATAAAATAAATTTATTCTGATTCGCTTAAGCAAAATTAAAAATTCTAAATCAAAAAACAATAAAATAAAAGAAAAAAAAAAGAAAAAAAAATTAAAACATAATAATATTTTCTCTTGTTTTTTTCCTTTAAATTTAAAACAATATTAAACAAAAATTAAAAAATAAAAATTAATAAAAATATTATTAAAATAAAAAAAAAACAAAAAAATTTTACCTTAAAAAAAACTAAAATACCAAATAAAAAATCAAAAATCTTAATTTAGACAAAATTAAATAATTAAAATTATAATACTGATTTAAAATTATTAAAACTTTCAAAGAGTAATTTTGATGGTCTAAAAATCTTAACCTAAAATAATTAAAAAAAACCTTATCCTTACCTAAAAATTTTATAAAAATAATTTAAATAAAAAAAAAAAATATACCTCTAATAACAGCCAAACCTAAAAAAAGTTAAAAACTTCCTAGATCAAAAAAAAAAATTATATTAAGCATAATGATTAAACTTATTATTTCCAAAAAAAAAATTCAAAAAATAAGAAAAAATATTTTTTAAAAAAAAATAATTAAAGAAAAAAAAAAAATCTTTTAATTAAAAAAAATTATAAAAATAAATTTAAAATTTAAATTAAAACTAAAACTTTCGAAAACTACCTAAAAATTAAAAAAAAAAATTCATCAAAATTAAAAAAAAAAAAAAAAATAAAAAAATAAAAAAAATATTTTAGAAATTAATTATTTCTAAAAAATAATTAAAATTTAAAAATATAAAAAATTAAAAATCAAAAAATATTTAAAAATAAATTAATAAAAAATAAAAATTTTATATTTTTAAATTAAAAATAAACCCTAAACTAGTAATTTAAATTAAAATTAAAAATAAACCAGAAATAAATAAAATAAAAATTATTTAAAAAAAAATAATTGAAAAATTTTTTATTAAATCTAAAAAAATAAAAAAAAATCTAATAATTAAAAAAAAAACTCTTTTAAATGGATCTTTAACAATCAAACTTAAAACTAAAAAAATTAAATATAAATTTGATTTAATCTTATAAACCCAAATTATAAATTTTAATTTTAAAATAAATCAAAAAAAATTTAAAAAGTTAAATTTTAATTTAAAAAAACTAAAAAAATAACAAAAAAATAAAAGAAAGAAAAAAACAACCTTAAAAAAATAAAAGGGTTTTCTACTGGTATAGATCCTAAAAACCTTAAAAAACCCCAATTAAAAACTAAAATAATAATTAAAGTTTTATTTTATAAATCAAACCTTATTTTTTAAGAATTAAAAGATAAGAAAAACAGAAAAAAAATAAAAATACTTAAAATTAAAAAAATAACTCCTATTATTTTATTAGGGATTGCTCGTAAAATAGCTTAAGCAAAAAGAAATTATCATTCCGGAATAATATGAATAGGTCTTACCAAATTATTTATTTCTTCAAATATTAAAGTGTCTCCAAATTTAAAAGGAAAACTTAAAAAAAATAAAAAAAACAAAATTAAAAATATCAAATTTAAGAAATCCTTTTATCAAAATTAAGGATAAAATTGAAATTTTAAAAAATTTCTTTGAATAAAAATCTTTGAAGTTCTCCCATAATTATGTAACAAAAACAAATGTAAAAATACTAAAAAAAAAATAAAAAAAGGTAATAAAAAATGAAAAACAAAAAAAAAGGTTAAAGCATTTCCTCCAAATAAAAAAGAACCTCAAAAAAAAAATATTAGATTAAATCCATAAATTGGAAAAACCCCTAATAATCTCGTAATCACAATTCCAGCCCAAAAAGATATTTGAGCAAAAACTAAAACTTATCCTAAAAAAGCTACTAACATTAATAAAATAAAAATTAATAAACCAAAAAATCAAACTCCTTTCAAACGTCACCTAAAAAAAAATAAACCTTTTAAAAAATGAAAATAAACAACAATAAAAAAAAGACTCACTAAATTAAAATGAAAAAGACGAAAAAATCAACCTTAATTAACTTCAAATATTAATTATTGAACCGACTAAAAAGCTAAAAAAGAAGAATTATTTTAATAAAAAACTAAAAAAATACCCCTCAAAATCTGAAAAAAAAGAATTAAACCCAAAAAACTCCCTAAATTTCATAATTAACTTAAATTTATAGAACAAGGTAAATTTTTTAAAAAATCTTTTAATAAAATTTATCAAATACTCTTAGTTGCTTCAAAACTATATTTTATTCTCTAAAATAAATGATAAAAACCAAAATAAAATTAAAATTAAAAAAAATTATTTCTAAAAAAAAATCACCTAAAAGATCAATAAAAAAAAATTTTTTTCCTAATTAATTATTCAAAATAAAATAAATTGAATAATAAAAACCAAAAAAAAATCCAAAAAAAATAAAAAAAATAAATCCTTTAAAAAAAAAAATTAAATTTTATTAACCTAAAATCTCTCTCCAAAAAGATAAAGTCACAGGTAATCCTCTATTTATTAAAAAAACAAAAAAAAAAAATAAATTAAAATAAAAATTACTAAAAAATAATCTATTAGAATAAAAAATTAAACGTCTCTCTTTAAAATGTTAAATTTCACCGATTAAAAAAAATCCTAAAGTTGAAACATAACCATGTCTTAATCTTATAAACAAAACACTTTCTTTAATTTATAAATTACAAACAAAAAAAATTAATTCAACAAAACTTATATGAAAAATAGAAGATTAAGCAAAAAAAGCTTTAATATCCCTTTGTATTAGAATAAAAAAAACTGAAAAAATTAACCCAAAAATTCCTAAATAAAAAAAAAAAAAAAAATCCTATAAAATAATAAAATTTAAAAACCGATTTAATCCTATAATTCCAAATTTTAATAATAAACCAGCTAATATCATTCTAGAAATTCTAGAAGCCTCTACATGTATTTTAGGTAATCAAAAATGCAAAAAAAAAATAGGAAATTTTATCAAAAATATTAAAAAAATTAACCTAATTAATCTACTATTTAAAAAATTTTTAAATTAAATTAATTCTCAAAAAAAATTAAAATTAAAATTTTACAATAAAATAAAAAAAAAAATTTAACCTAAAAAAAAGGAATAAAAAATTAATTAATTAACAGAAATAATTTTTTCAATTTGAACTCCTTAAACCAAGGTTAAAAAAACTACAGGGAATCTAATTAATTCAAAAAAAATAAAAAAAAATAAAAATCTTATAACAAAAAAAAAATTTCAACTAAAAATTATTAAAAAAAAAACTATTAAATTAATAAAAAAGGAATTTTCAATAAAAAAAATTATTAAAAAAAATAAAAATATTATTTATACCAAACTAAAATTAAAATTTTATTCTACTAAATAAAAACCACCATTTTAACCATTAAAAAAAAGAATCTATAAAAAAAAAAATTTAAATAATTAAATAAAAAAATAATTATTAATAAAAAAAAAACCAAAAAAAAATAAATCTTTTTTAACCTTTTGATTACAAAACAAAAATTCACTTTAAAATAAAAAAGAAAAATTTTATCAATAAATAAAAATAAATAAAAACAACCAAACAACATCAACAAAATGTCACTAAATAATAGAAAATTCAAAACTCAAATGATGAAAAGAATTTATCCATTTTTTTTTAATAAAAAAAAAATTTAAAGATAAAAATAAAACCCCCAAAAAAACATGAAATCCATGAAATCCAGTAGATAAAAAAAAAATTCTAGAATAAATTCTATCATCAAATCTTTACTTAGTTATTTTTTATTCAAAAAACTGAATTACTAAAAAAAATAATCCTAACAAAATAGAAAAAAAAAAACTTAATAAAGAAAAATTACCAGATAAAAAAAGTTAATGAGTCTCCGTTAAAATTATTGCTCTCCTTAATAATAAAAAAGTATTCAATAAAGGTAATCCAAAAGGATTAATTATTTTTAAACCTTTTGGGACTCAAGAAATACCAATATCAACAACAGGAACTAAAGAAGTGTCAAAAAAAATTCAAAAAATACTAAAAAAAAACATTAATTCTCTAAAAAGAAATAATAAAAACCCAAATTTAAAACCCTCTATTACCAAAAAATTATGATAACCTATTAAACTTTCTTTCATAATTCTTTTTACTCAAAAAAAAAGATACAAACCTAAAAAAATAAATCTTAAAAAAAAATTAATTAAAAAATTTTAATTAATAAAAACTAAAAAAGAACTCATTAATTAAGTTATTAAAATAAAAACTTTAAAAGGTAAAAAAGAAAAATTTAAATTATGAAAAAAAAAATACAAAACTAAAATAATCTTTAGATAATCAAACTAAAATATTTTATTTATAATAATTTAGTAAAAATAAAACTTAAAATTAAAAAATTTATTAATAAAATTTTCTCTTAAAAATCTTTCTTTAAAAAAAAATCAAGAAAAGAAAATCTTCAAAAATTTATAAAAGCTCAAACACTTAAAAAAAATAATAAAATATAAACAAAGAAAAAAAAATAATTTTCAACTAAAAAAAAAAAAAGTAATAATTTAAAAAAAAAAGAAAAAGAAAAAGGCAAATTAAAAAATTAAAAAAATTTTTCTAAATCCTCTATATCAATATCTCTTTTCAAATTAAAAAAATAAATAAAAACTAAAAAATAAAAAATTAAAAAATAAAAAAAATCAAAATTAGAAAATATCATTATAATTAATAATTAATTATTTCCCTCCCTAGAAGTTAAAAAAAAAATACTCTTAATTTAATATAATTAAAAAATAAAAAAATAAATTAAAAAAAAACTAAAAAAAAAAATTTAAATTTAATTAAAACTTAAATAGAAAACTACTGGAAAATAAATAAACTTTATAAAAACTAAAAAAAAAAAAATTATTAACCCCTTTAATTAAAAAAAAAAAAAATATTAAAAAAAAATAAATTAAAAAAAAAAAATAAAATAAAAAAAAAAAACAAAAAACTAAAACCTCAATCACTAAAAATTAAATACTTAAAACTTATAATAAAGTTTTTTTTAAAAAAACTATTCCTTTTTCAACTTTAAACAATAAAAAAAAATCTTCTAAAAAAAAAAATCTAAAATAATAAAAAAAATTAAAATTAAAATTTATAAAAGATAAATATCTTTTTCAAAATTAATAGAATAACCAAAAAATTTTTAAACCCTTTCTAAAAATCCAATCCCACCCCCCAAACCCTCAAAATGAAAAAAACCTAAAAGAAATATCCTAATAAAATATTAAATTAAAATAACAAAAAAGGCTCAATAAAGCCCCCAACGTCTAATTTCTAAAGGTTTATCCTTCTCTTTATCCAATAAAAATATTGGTAATCATACTAAAAACTTTCTAAAAAATCATAAATGAAAAAAAAATTATTTTAAATCAATTATAAATCAACAAAAACCAACAACTATTATAACTAAAAAAAATACACCTAAAAAGGTTAAAATCTCATCAAAAAACTTCTACAAAATGATCTGAATATCTGAAGTAAAAAAAGAAAAAATTCCTCCTTTTAAATAAAATCTACTTACTCCTAATAAAAAAAAAAAAATAAAAATTAAAATTTAAAAACAAAAAAAAAACAAAAAAATTTCTAACTTAATTTTCTAAAAATTAAATATTTAAAATTTTATAATAAAATTTTTTAAAAATATATCAAAATAATTAAAAAAAAAAATAAAAAACCAAAAGAATAACTAAAAATTAGTTAAAAATTTAAAAAATAAAAAAATTAATCAAAAATTAATTAAAAAGTTAAAAAAAAACCAAAAGAATAACTAAAAAAAAAATAAAAAAATATTTTTATTTACTCTTAAAAACGCTTAAAATTCCTAAAGGAAGAAAAGACTACTACATAAAAAAATAAAAAATTTATAAAAAACCAAAAACAAAAATAATTCTAAAAATAATTTTTAAAATCAAAAAAAAAACCTCTTTATTTACCTCTAAAGAGAGAAAAAAAAAAAAATAAAAAAAAAAATCAACTACAAAAAAAAAACAAATTAATAAAAAATAAAGAACAATTATATCCTCCGGATAACTAATAGAGTACCCAAAAATTAAAACCCCAACCTTTTCTAAAAAGGGAATTCCTCCTCCCAAACCCTCCCATTGAAAAAAACCTATAAGAAAAAAACTAACAAATAAATATAAAAAAAATATTAATCCAGATAGTTATAATCCTTAACGGTTAATTTCAACAGGGCCCCTAATTCCTCTATAAAAAAAAAAACCTCAAACTAATGCAATTCTAATAAATCAGAATTGCACAGCTTAAGTATAACTATGAATTATTAATTATGAAAAAAAAAAAACACCAAAAATTATTATTAAAGAAAAAAAAACTTGCATAATTTTATCCAAATAAAATAATAATTCTATTTTATTTAACCATAAAAAAACCAAAGAAAAAAAAACTATTACTAAAAAAATAAGAAATAAAATAAATAAAATAAAAAAATACATAAATAATAAAAAAATCTTTAGATTTAAAACTAAAATTTAAAAAAAAAATATTTTATTAAGAAAATCAAAACCTACTAAAAAAATAAAATTTTTTCAATAAAAGAGTGATTAAAATTATTTAAAATTAATCCGAAATTAGTTTAATCTCTTAAATTTAAATAAATTAAACGTCAAGATAAAATTCTTTCAAAAACTATCAATAAAAATTAAAAAACTCCAAAAATAGAAATTAAAGACCCTACTGAACTAATTTTATTAAAAAAAAAAAAGGAATCTCTATAATCTATTTATTTCCGAGGTATCCCCTGCAAACCTGAAAAATGTATAGGAAAAAAAGTTAAATTTACTCCTGAAAATAATAAATAAAAAAAAACCTTCATCATCTAATAATTAAAAATTAAATTAAAAAAATAAGAATAAAATAAACAAACACCCAAAAAAATCCCAAAAACAGCCCCTATTCTTAAAACTTAATGAAAATGAGCCACTACTTAATAAGTATCATGTAATAAAAGATCTAAACTAGCATTTCTTAAAACTAAACCGGATAAACCTCCTACAGTAAATAAAAAAACAAAACCATTAATTCACAAAAATAAAGGAGTAAAAAAAAAATAACTTCCTTACAAGGTTATTATTCAAGAAAAAACTTTTACCCCGGTTGGAACAGCAATAATTATAGTTGCAGCACTAAATTAAGCTCGTCTATCTAAATCTATTCCAACAACAAATATATGATGAGCTCAAACTAAACATCCAATAAAACCAATTCTTGCTAAAGCTTAAACTATCCCTAAAGAACCAAAAAGCACTTTTTTCCCAGTAAGAACTAAACAAGCTAATCTTACAAGACCAAAAGCTGGTAAAATTAAAACATAAACTTCAGGATGCCCAAAAAATCAAAATAAATGTTGAAAAATTAAAGGATTTCCTCCTTAAAAATTATCAAAAAAACATCCATTTAAATCTCGATCAAATAACAATATAGTAATAGCTCCAGCTAAAACTGGTAAACTCAATAACAAAAGAAAAATTGCTACTAATAAAGCCCAACAAAAAATTCTTAAATTAATTCAAGTAATATTTATTCTTTTTATATTTCGTATTGTATTCCAAAAATTAATTCTCCCTAAAATTCTCCTAATTCCTCTAAGATGTAAAGATAAAATACCAAAATCAACCCCTATTCCTCAATGACCCAAACTAGACAAAGGTGGGTATAACGTTCACCTAACTCCAACTCCATCATCAATTAAAGTTCCTCAAAATAATAATAATAATCTTCCTGGTAAAAACCAAAAACTTAAAGCATTAACTCGTGGTTAACCCAAATCCCTACAAAATAAAAAAATAGGAATTAAATAATTACCAAAACCACCAATTAAAGCAGGTATAACTATAAAAAAAATTATTACTAAAGCATGTCTAGTAATTAAAGTATTTTATAAATTTCCATTTCCTAAAAATAATCCGGGAAATCTCAATTCCAAACGAATTAAAAAAGAAAGACTCAATCCAATTAAACCTCTTTAAAATCTAAAAATAAATTATATAGATCTAACCTATTTATGATTTACCGAAATCATAAAGGAGTTGAGCTTCAATTTTTAACCTTTTAATCCTAAACTAAAAATACTAATTATAATTAAAATTGAAATTCCAAAACCTTTTATTACGTAAATAAAAATAAATAAATTAATTCAGAATTTTAAATTAATCAAATTAATTTTTTAAATTTCCACTCTATTATTAAACTCAAAAAAATAAAAAAATAAAAAAACAAAAATAAAAAATAAAAGCTTTAAATTCCTTAAAAAAAACTAAAAAACAAAACTCTCTCTAAATCAAAAAGAACAAAAATTAAAAGAATTAAAAAAAAATGAAGAGAAAAAGAAAACTTAATTTAACCTACAGTATTAAAACCCCTCTCAAAAGATTTTAATTTAACCAAAAAACTCTAATTATTTATAAAAATCTAATTCAATAAAAAAAAAACAAAAAAAACAAATAAAAAAATAATAAAAATAAATAATAAAATTTAAAAATAAAAATAATTCCTTTCGTACAAAATTTCTTTAAAAAAAAATAAACTAGATAAACCACCCTGTCTTACAACGGATTAAACTAATCTCACGTTACTCCTAAAAGATGAACAAACTTTTATAATTAAAATTTTCTCACTCTTTAATTAAATTTAAGACAACATCGAAGTATAAATCATAAAAAATCTCTTAAAACATTATAAACCTGTTAACTCCAGAGAAATTTCTTCAATTAAAAAAGATAAAAAAAATTTTATAAAATTTTACCCCAAATAAATTAAAAACTTAAAAACATTAAATTCAAATTTAAATTTCTGAAGACTTATCTTAGTTTTATTAAAATAATTATTTTTTAAATTAATAATAAATTCTAAAAAAAAAAAATAAAAAAATAATCAAAATTTTCAATTATACAAGAACTCATTAAAAGAACAAATCAATTCGCTACCTTCGACCAATCACGCTAAAGGTGCCATTTAAAATTATTCATTTCATAGAGCAGAAAAAAATTATCAAAACTAAAAAAACCAAAGTTTTTAAAAAACATTTTAACCAAAATATAATTCAAAATAAAAATTCCAAAATTTTTATACATAAAAAAAAAATAATAATTAAAAAATAATTTATTTTATTCCAAATTAAATAAAATAATAAAAAATAAAAAAATTTTAAGTAAATTAAAAAAAAAAACTTTTAACTTTATAAACAAAATATCAAAAATCAAAAAATTTTAAATTTTTTATTATTACTAAAAAAAGAAAATTCTTTTAAATTTATAAAATTAATTTTTTATTTTATAAAAAAATCTTTTTATAGTAGGCTAAACTAAAAAAAACTAAAATAAAATTTAAAGCTTAAAATCTTTTATTCCACAAATAAAAATTTTAAAATATTAAAATAAAAAGCTAAAATTAACAATCAATTTTTAAAAAATATAAATAAAGTTGTTTCTAAAACAATAGGTATAAAAGAATGATTAGCCCCACAAATTTCAGAACATTGTCCTTAAAAAATTCCTAACAATTCAAAATTAAAATTTATTACAGACATTAAACCTCTTAAAACATCCAACTTTAAAAAAAAAGAGGGCAAAGTTCAAGAATGAATAACATCAGTAGAAGTTAAAATAAAACGAATAAATAAATTTACTGGTAAAATTAAACGATTATCAACTTCTAAAATTCGATAATCACCCAACTCAAAAAAATCTTCTATTTTTATTTAAGAATCAAATTCTTAACCATAATTATCACCAATCTCTTAAGTTCAATACCATTGATGACCAATAATTTTTACTCTTAAATCATTTTAAATCCTTAAAAATCTAAAATTAAAAAGTAAAACTAAAGAAGGAATAATTTGAAAAATTAATAAAAAAATAGGAAAAAAACAACCTAAAAATTCTAATAATTGATAGGATAAATTTAATTTCAAAAAAAATTTTCTTCCATTAATTATAAAATAAGAAAAAAAAACAAAAAATAAAATAAAAATTAACAAAAAACAATTAAAATTATGAAACCAATCAAATCATAAAGAAACATTTCTTTAAAAAGTATTCATTATAAAAAATAAATCAAAAAAAAAAATAATGATTTAAACAAAAAAACTTTTATTTTGCAAATAAATATTTTAAAATTAAAATAAAATGTTCCTAAATACTAATGATAAAAATCAAAAAAAAGTTTAGAAAACAAAAATTTCTAGTATTTAAACAAAAAACCTTTTGTGCTTAAAACAAAAATACTAATTATAATAGATGTTTAAAAAACCCCAAAAAAACCTCTTTTTAGCAAAAAAAAAAATTCTAAATATAAAATATAATGGAATAAAACTGAAAATCCTTTTATATCAAAAATAAAAATTCTTTATAAAATAAAACAGAAATCAATAAAAAAATTAAAAATAAAAAACCCCTATTAAAAAAAAAATTAAACTTAAATTTATTCAACAAAAAAAAAATAAATTCAAAAATTTATAAAAAAAAAAAATTAATTTATCTTAATCAAAAAAAATAACTAAAAAATAAAAAATAAAAATTTCCTAATAAATTAAAAAAAAAACTTTTATTATTTATCCTAAGAAAATAATAAAAAAAAATAAAAATTAAAAAATAATAAAAAAACTAAAATTCAAATTCTAAAAAAAAAACACTAATTAAAAAAAAATTTTAAAATATAAAAAAAAGAAAAAAAAAGGTAAAAAGAATTAAAAACAAACTTAAAATTTAAAAAAAAAAACTTTTTTAATTATTTTTTAAAAAAAAAAAATCAATTTATAAAAAAACAAAAAACAACTTCAAACTTTAAATTAAAGTTAAAAAAATTACAAAAAAAAATAAAAAAAATATAATAAAGAAAAAAAAATTTCTAAAAAATAAATTTAAAATTAAATGTTTTCTAAAAAAACCACCTATTAAAAATAATCCAATTAAATTAAAAAGTGAAATTAAAATTTGAAATTGAATCTAAAAATTTTATTTACTAAAGCTCAAATTTCGTATATCTTGACTACCAAAACCCCTTTAAATTAAAAAACCAACCTGTAAAAAAAGAAGTCTTTTAAAAAAGGCATGACTTAATATATGAAAAAAAGACAAAAAAAAAAAACCAAAAGAAAAATTCAAAAAACACAAACCAATTTGAGATAAAGTTCTTAAAGCAACAATTTTTTTAATATCTTTTTCTAAAAAAGCCATAATAGAAGAAAATAACATTGAAAAAAAACCAATAAAAAAAATAAAAAAATACAAATCTAAAAAAAAATCTAAAAAAGAAATAATTAATAAATGAACCCCGGCTGTAACTAAAGTTCTTCTATGAACCAAAGCTCTAACAGGAGTTGGAGCACTCATAGCTTTTGGTAATCAAGATATAAAAGGAAACTGAGCTCTTTTTGTTATTCCAGCTAATAAAAAAAAAAATAAAAAAAATTTATTAAAAAAAAAAATAAAAAAAAAATTTTCACTCAAAAAAAAAAAAGAAACTAAAAAAAAATCTCCTAATCGATTAGATAACAAAGTTACCAAAGAACCCCCTAAACTTTCAAAATTATTTTATTAAAGAACTAAAAAAAACCTTCTTAAACCTAAAATATCTCAAAAAAAAAAAATCTAAATAAAAGTTTTTACTAAAACTAAAAAAAAAATAGATAAAACAAAAATAAACATTAAAAAAATAAAATAAAATTAATAAAAATATCCTAATATCTAAAAACTTCTAAAAAAAAAAATAATTAATAAAATAAAAATCAAAGAAAACAAAAAATAAAAACTATAAATTCTAAATTCTAAAATCCAAAACCCTAGAAAAAAATCTTAATCAAAAAAAAAATTAAAATTTATTCCCATTTATAAACAAAAAAAAAAAAATAAAAATAAAAAAAAAAAACAAAATTAAAAAAAAAGTTTATAAACCTTAGAATAATGAATACTAAAGACTAAATTTATCCTAAAAAACTCAAAAACTATTCCCCTAAATATTGAATTAATAAACTTAAAAAAACTTAAATTTGAATTAAAATTACAAAAAATTCTACCAACCAAAAAAATAAAAACAAAATATTTACTGATCAATTAAACCAAAGTGCTTACTCAACCAAAATTATTTTAAAAATATGCCCACCTAAAATATTAACAAAAATTCGCCCAAATAAAGTTAAAGGACGAAATATTAATCTAAAAATTTCCACTACAAATAAACAAAAACCAATAAAAGGACACATTTCCCTTTCTAAAAATAAAACAAAAAATCCCTTCCTTTCTAAAGATCTTAAAAGAAAAGAATAAAAAAAATAAAGACCAAACCAAAAGGTAAAAAATAAATATATATCAAAAGCTTAAGCAAAAAAAAAAAAATTAACAAAAATAAAAAATATACATCCCAATCAATAAAAAAAATATATAAAAATATTATCCTAATCTAATTCCAAAAACCACAATCAAATTCCAAAAGTTTTAAAATAATATAATTTCAAAAAAATATTATCAAAAATTTTTAAAACTTAAAATAAAAAAAAATAAAAAATTAAAAAATAAAAAAAATAAAAATTGTTTATTTACCTAATATTAGAAAAATATTAATCCTTTAAACTTAGACTAAAAACAAATAAATTAAAAATAAAAAAAAAAAAAAATAAAATTAAAGGTAAAAAAAAAAACCAATATAATTCTATTAATAAATCTTAACGAAACCGAGGTTAAACTACTCGTACCCAAACAAAAATTTAAACCAATAATAAATTAAAAAAAAAATAAAAATTAAAAATCAAAAACCTAAAAAAAAAACTTCAAAAAATAATTAAACCATATTCAGCTAAAAAAAAAAAAATAAATAACAAACCCCCTAACTCTAAATTTTACCCTCTCACTAATTCACTCTCAGCTTCAGAAAAATCAAAAGGAGCTCGATTTAATTCAAGCAAAACCAAAAAAAAAAAAACAAAAAAAAAAAAATTAAATAAAAAAAATATAAAAAATAAATCTTAACTTAAACTAAAAAAAAAAACAAAAAAAGAAAAAATAAAAAAAAAGAAACAAATATCAAAAGATAATATTTGAATTACCAAACGCAAAGAACTTAATAGAGTTTACTTAGAATATCTTTAAAAACTTAAAACCAAAAAAAATTAAATACCAAAACCAATTAAAACAAAAATAAATAAAAAACTATAAATTAAATTTAAAAAATTTTTAAAAATAAAAAGAATTATAAAAAATAAAAAACAAATAAAAAATTGAAAAAAAGGTAAAAAAATATAAAAAAATAAAAATTATTTTTCTAAAAAAATAATTTCCTTTGAAAATAATTTCAAACCATCAAAAAGAGGTTGAAAAATACCAAAAAACCTTACCTTATTTGGTGAAATTCGCCTCTGAGATAAACCTATAAAAAAATGTTCTCTCAAAGTTAAAAATATTACCCCTATTAAAAATAAAAAAAAAATTATTAATAAAGATAAATTTTAAAAAAACCAATTTTTAAACCTTTTGATTTGAAATCAAAAATTCTTAAACTTAAAATATAAAATTTGGACAAAAAGTAAAATTAATTCTACAAAAAAAAGGCAAAAATTTCTTTAGCTTTACAAACTAACATTTTAAAAATAATAAACTAAAAACCCTTTAAAGAATTAAAAAAATTTCTTTTAAAATCTAATTTTCAAAATTAAACCACTTAATTCTAAGATTTATGTTCCCACAAATCTACCTTACTACAACTTACGCCCCGGTTAAAGGATGGTGATGGACAATTAGTAACTAACCAAAAAACAGAATTCAAAAAAAAATCAATAATTCTTTTTACTTTTTTTTCCAATTATAATTAATCTTTAATTAAAAAATAAAAATTAAAAAAATTAAAAAAATGTAGCTCAATAAAACTTAAAATAACCCTTATATTTATCTATAAAAAAACTATTTAAACTAAATAATTAATAAAAAAAATTTTAAATTTTAAATAAATAAACATACAAGAAGAAAAAATTTAAGCTAAAAACGAGGCTTCTCGAATTAATCATCAACCTCCAAAAATTAGTTTAAAATTACACCCTGATCATTTCAATTTAAAAAAAACTTTACTAATGAGTTAAAATAAAATTTCTTTAACTAGCTACAAATCTAGTTTAAAATAAAAAAACTTTAAATTTCTTAAAAAATAAAAATAAAATCTATAAATTCGACCTAAGATTTTAAATAACAAAAAAAAAAAAAATTAAGAAAATAAAATAGTAAAAAATCAATAACTTCTAACGTCTAGCCGATTCTTCTGGAACGCAAAAAATTAGAAATATAATTTAAAACTTAAATCTACTAATTTTTAAAATAAAATTCCAAACCTTAGTTTAAATTTCTTTTTAAAAAAAATAAACAAAAACCAAAATTAAATAACTAAAAAACCTTTTTTTTGGAAAAAAAAAATACTCAAATATAATAACTAGTTAAAAAAATTTTTTACCTCCTTATTAACAATAAGAAATTCTTTTTTAAACTAAAAATTTTAAACTAAAAAAAACCTTAAAAGATAAAATATTAATTAAATAATTTTTATGGAATAAAAATTTTATAGAATATTCTCTTCTTTCTTTCTAGTATCTTTATATTTTCTATATTCTCTATAAATACTAATAAATATATTACCATTCTCTTTCTTTCTCTAACTTTTACTCCAAATTTTAATCTTCTAATAATTCAAACTCCTGATTCCGGAGTTTGTATTCAAACATTTATAAAAATAAATGTTTTGAAGATAAAATTTTACAAACCCCCTCCCATTATGTTTTATCTAAAATATATTTTTGTTAAAGCCCAATATTAGAATTAGGGTAAGAAGTAAATTGTAACTTACTCTAGAATTTTTAAACAAATTTAAAAAGTTCTAAAGAAGTAACTTAAATAAAATTAATAGAAATATTTTTAAATTTTTAGTTCAAAAATCCTTCGTGAGAAATGATTTAATTTTTCAAGGGGGATTTAGAAGTAAATATTTAAGAAAAAGTTTACTTTTAAATTTTAAAACATTAATAATTATTCTTTATTTTGTTTAGTTTTCTTTTTTTAAGAAAATCTCAAAATAAAGGAAATTATTCAAATTTTAAAAACTAACTTAAGTTAAAACACATCGATTTATAGAATTAATTTTAAAATAGCAGATACAAAATTAATCTTACTTAAATTCTAAAAATAAGTTTATTTTAAGAATTTAATAAATAAATTCCCCTAAAATTAAATTTTAACAAATTCTTTATAAAATTAATAATTCTCTTCTTTCTTATTTTAAGCTTGAACACATCGTTTCACTCCCCGATTGACTACGTAGAGTGAGTTACTAACTCCGTTAACATGAAATAAAAGAAAAAGGTTTTAGGGACGGCTCTACCAGCCGTTCCTATAGACTGGACAAAAAACAAAAGAAGAAAATTCCACTAAACTTTTGGAAATTTACTTTTCACAAAAGTTAGATGGAATTATTCGTAAAAGAAAGAAAAAAAAAA